>JAUJPO010078406.1:0-10926 GCA_032270745.1 Tiaropsis multicirrata
GCTTAGTAATGTTCACAACTACACAAAACAACAGCACGCTCGTGCGACTTTGATACAAAAGAAAAATGATATGGGAACTCCAATGATATGGTTGCTTGATCAATAACTCTTTTGACAAGAATATTACATTCTATTATGATTAAATCTGGACAATGGATGTATAGATGTATGATGTATTTTCTCATGCTTTTATATTGGTTTTGTTGATCAACTTGGATCGTATGATAAGGTTTGTTTCTGTTTGACTTTTTAAATAGAAGACTAGAATATCTGACTGACGGAATTGAGCAAGGCTGACAGAGATACTGGTAGGCACTTTTATGGTAACTTTTGGAAGAAATTCCGTAAGAAATTCTGTGTCGTCAGGGCCCTATTTATGGACAAATTCTGGAATGGCCCATGTTACCGAATAGCAATATAATGTACATTTTAAAAACGAAAGTGAAAGAAAAAACATAAAGTCACATGATTGTGTCGTACTTAAATCAGTAATTTTTTTCCATGGTCACACTTAAAGTTACTTTGTAAAACTATTGGAATAAAAAGTGAAAAATTAAACATGTGCGTGAGAACATTATAATAACTAAAATTACTTTCATTTTTGGCTTTGCATCTCGCAGGGGGATAACAAAAAAGAAACAAGAAACACTCTAACATGTATTTGTGAAGTTTTGAATTGTCTTTTTATTTACTTTCCTAAGTAATCTGATCTACGGACTTTTGTTATGTTTTGATTTGTAATTGATTTACATGTTTCAATCTGTAAACATGAGGTTCAATCTGATGACCAGAATTGTATATGGAAAACAAAGGAAATAAAGTGAGTGAAAAGTATGGCAGAGTAATGCAAAGTATCACCCCTTGATGGTACCAGCCAAAAGCAAAATCAAAATCGTAGAGTACAGAACACACACAAAAAATTCAAAATGGCAGTTTGGTGGACAAAAAAAGTAAACACAAAAATAGCAGTCTTCAATCACTTGTTGCAATTGATCATGAGAAGAGGACTCTCTCAATGAAATAAAAAGTTAGTAAATCCTGCTGAACCATTTATAAAAAAAACTTTTAAGTTAAAAATTATAATAGAAATGTTTGAATACAAAAACAAATCAATTTTCCACCAACCATAACATCCAGCGTGCACCATCCAGCGACAAAACTGCAGCAAGTATATTCGTGTATATTCGTCTTTCTTCTTTAGGGTAGTTATTGTTAAAAAATGACTAGCTTTTAAAGGATGTTCAACAGTGACAGGGTTATAAATGCTATTTTTTCTTCCTTAGTTAATTCAGAGATTTCTCACTGAAAATTTGCAAATCAGTGGCAAAGAAGAGAACAAAATGCAAAGTCAACTATACATAGGTAGCTACTTTTAAAAATCTTTTTTATCACATTTTTTTAAATGCAGGAGAATAAATTTGAGTAAAAAGGTTAAAACCAAAACATTTCAGACAGACAGACAGACAGACAGACAGACAGACAGACAGACAGACAGACAGACAGACAGACACGTAAAAAGACATAGACCTAGCATATAAAATATAAAAACTAGGTTTTCTTTTTAAAACTCTTTGTCTTTATTTGTTTAGCATCATTTTGGGGATTTGCAGATGTAGTGAAAACACTTCTTGAAAATGGTGCAGGTATTTATTTTGATAGTTCCTTTATTTTCACTTTAAAGTTTTACTGTAGAAAGCATTTTTGTCTACCAGCCGGGTGAGAATTTTTTTAAGGTCACCCCGTAGCAAAAAAAAAAAGAACTTTTGAATGGGTATAAGAACTTCTGAAATTTTGAAAAAGTAAACACAAATCATAGTTTTTAAACTCCATCACATCCTAGAAAAGCATAAAAAAATGTTTTTTCGGCCTCTCGCATAAGTTTTTCTTTCATCACTCGGTAACACAGAAACAAAGATATTTTGGGTTTGTCCTATGTCTAGAGTAATGAGATTTTGCCAGACCCTTGATTATTTTTTTTTCAGATGCAAACGCACAGAATCCAGAAACACTATGGACACCATTGCATGCTGCGTCTTTTCAAGAGCATGGGAAAGTATGTAATCCAAGAACAAAATATCAAGCAATTAGCTCCCTATTTAATTCTAACCATGACAAAATTAGGTCCTGTTTTTTTCATTAGTTGGTGTGCACCCTTACATAAAAGATTTGATCTGCTTTTTTAAAACGTAAACCTTTCATAGTGATATGAATAATAATTTTTTAAATTTTTTTCAGGTAATCATGCTACTACTTCAGAAAAAAGCTGACCCTTGGCTAGAGGATTTTGAAGGAAGGTAAATACAGCTTATAACTCAATCATGTAATCAATTCTAACTTCTATAATTCGAAAACTCATGTAATTTGAAAAAATGTTCTGGTCCCCTGGGAATTCAAACTGTATTAACTTTTTGGCACACAATTTTTTTTTCAAATTTTCTTTAATATAAAGATTGTATTTTTTAGGTCCCCAGTTGACTTTGGTTCAGCATCAGAGAAAATATGGCCACTTTATGCTTGTAAGTTGCAATTTTCTTCAAATTCATTTAAAATGTTTACAGTGTGATTTGTTGAACATCAATGCAATATCCTTTTAATCTGCGAGTAAGATCTTTCTAGGAATGATAAATCTTTGAGACCTTTAATTTGCTCATATCATCCAAGTCTAAAAACTGGATCTGACTATTAATAGTGAAGGTAAGATAATTGTCACCATTTTCTTTTTTAAAATATGTAGTAAAAGCTTGGATTGTTGGATTTTGAAAAAGAAATCAGTAAGAAAAAAAACTATATTACAGTCTCAATTTTAGAGGTTAGTGGTTCATGAAAGTTAAATGAAATGGGATTCGTTATGCATTATTTTTTTCTCTTTTTTCCAGCATGTGGATGCACGAAAACAGCAAAAAATGTTTTGATTGAAAAAGGTGTCATCAGAAAGGTATTTCATTGAAGTTGATTGATTGCAGGGTTTTTCATGACTGTATAAAGGACATTTATGTTCATAGTTGGCTGGAACTCTTTTAATTCTATAATAGACCCGAAATTATTGTGCGAAATTGTTTGACATTTGATTGGTCTATATCAGTTCATGTATCGAAGATGACTGCCGGTTTCGTTTTTGTAGTATATGTATAAAATGTTTAATGTAAGTTTAAAACATGTGCGATGTTTGTATGTAAATGGCCTAAATCTACAGTAAAAGATGAAACTTCTTGTTAATTTAATTTTAATTTTTATCAGTCAATATCCTTCAAGAAATGTTCTTTTTTTCTAGAAAAAAGATGATACAACAATAGGACAGACTGGAAATAAAACAGAAAACAGCCTTCGAAGTGGAAACATAAATAATTTAGTAGGTTTTAACAAACGAAGATAACATCGAAAGAATACCCATCTACATTTCGAGCTTGTACAGAATTAATTTTGAAAGATTCTTCAATTACCCTTAAAGCTGGATGTTCACCGTCTATCGTGGTAAAAGAAATACCTTTTGAGGTCGAGGTTGTGCGTAATATATATTGTACATCCGCAAAACATCCGCTTTCTTTACAATCAATCTTAAAATTTGATTTTTAAAAAGAATCATCATATTTTTTCTTTGTGTAGATCAATTATGAAAGTCGGTCATCGAATATTGATAAATCGAATGGTGAGTTTTATATTTTATTCGAATTGAACTTTTTTTAGTACTGAAAATATTTTCAAAAAACTTAAAATTTATATTCCTAAAATTTGCAGCTATCTTCAAAACCAGAGTGAAAACCTATACCAAAATTCTATGATTCAAACATTAAATTTCTCATTACCAATTTGAAAACGAACTGGTATATACACAGTTATAACTTGAAACTGTTGGGTCGGTGGTTTACCAAAAGCGTAATCAACTGGACACAAAGGATTTAAAAACACTAATCCTAGTGACAATAGTTCTTCTTGTTCACAATACTCATATATATAATTCTAAGTATACATTTTTTTGGCCCCGTCTTAACTTAATCAAACTCCTATAATTTTGAAAACTCCTGTCCCGGTACCCTGGGAATTCGAATTTACTGAGTTTAACTGTAGTTAGATTTTGCTTTAAATTGAATCATTTATTTCTTCATTATTTTCATCAGAACGTACAGCTTATGCAGCATCCATTGATGGTGATGTGTTAGCCGGAGATGATTCAAATAATCCAAGGAATGATGATCAGCCATCTTTTAATGCATGGAGATAAAAAGTTGAGAGATATTGAATGTGCGTCGTTGAAAGATAGACAATATGTTTTATAAATCAAAAACAAAAATGTCGAAGAAATTCAAGGCATTGAAAAACTTTTATCAATGAGGTCTGCAAAAGATTTGAGAAAAAATGAAATATGTATCGACATTGTTGAACATTTTCCCGAAACACCGAAATAACGGATATATAAAATGAAGTGATATTGTTCAAGACTATTGTTTTGCAAGGTATAACGAATTCATCTTTTTATCAGGAGGATTTACAAATCAGATATTTGTCTTCGTTCTTTCAATAACGCTGACATGGTACCAAAATACCAATTTTTTTATTTTAAATTCTACATCACCCTTTCTTCATTTATTGGAATGGTATACTGAAACAACGAAAACAAATTTAACACTTTTATCAAACGATTTTTCAAACTAAATACGTATAATTAATTATATTGTACACAAAAATAATATCAAATATAATATATAAAATTGTAAAATATTTATTATTAGGGTTGCTTAAGTTAAAAGGTGGATTATATATAATATATTATTTTCTTTATTATGATACAATGTTGTATAGTAATTGTGGATAAGGTCCAGTATTTTTTAGCTGTAATACATTTTCCTCCATCTAAAAAGAAATTTTGTGGAAATATTCCCAAAGGATTTTACTATGCTAGTGATGAGGTACTGATATATTAGCATAATTGCATCGACCTTTCACACAAACTTCAAACAATCTTCTATATTGGAAATAAATTTTGATTTTGACCAAACTGCTTCAAAAAAAATTAACACACGCTTTCTCTCTCTTTTTAGTTATACAATTTAATGATTTTAAAAATCTTTCTTCCAGGAAAACTTTTCTAGAAAGTAATAAAACAGAGGCACATAATTATGAACTTATAACCTCAGTTTTTAAGTTCCAAATGTTACTTCTCGTTTCATTTATTCAGTGTGTCTCAGATTAATAGTGCCAACGTCAGCCACAATATCATCACGTTTTACATTTTTCTATTATAGCATCACTTGCAATATTTCATATAACATGATTTATGTTATGTTATCAAGTTCATTTTCCTCTCTTATACTTTGACATTACCATACGTTCCATTCGTGTACGCACATCTTAAATCGTGCATTCTGACCGTGCTAAATTAAATGGAAAAGAAATTAATATGAGCTTACAAAACGAAAACTAACTTGCTAATTTCTATAACATGATTGAGTTTTTTTGTTATGCTTGGGTTATTTTTTCTTGTACTACGTAGTCCAATATTTTAACCCTAAAACTAATAATCACCTTGAGAGTCTCATCAATAACTTTTAGAGACTTTGTTATTGATAGGCTCTTCAAAATCTGAAGTTATTCTGAAAAGCTGAAAGACAATTTTATACAGACTAACCATAACGATAACCCGTTTAAATAAATGTTTACCTTTTAGCTTGGCAACGTAACCCTTCACCACACGGGCATTGATGGTTAATAGTGAAGGAAATTCCACCTGGTGGAACTGCACAGGAATCTCCTTCTAACAACAATGGTCGACACACGCTTTCACCTTCGTATTTAGCACAACAAAATCCTGGTCGACAATCTTTCTGGTTGTAACATCTATGGTTTTTTTTACCATCCGTTTTCAAAGGATCGATACACCTTCCCCAGATACACCGTAAGTCATCATTACAGCAATTTCCACTTCTTCTGCACATTTCTCCTCTTAATTTACATGGTTCACAGTTCTTGGTGTAAGCGTTGCAAGTTTCCTTGTGATTGCATTCATAGTCATCTCCACATAATGCTCTCTAGAAAACAAAAGTTAGAAATCTTTGTTTATATTAACTCTTTCTGTACCGCCTATCAAAACGACGTCTTCATCACCTCATTGGTGATGAAACTTGGTGATGAAACTGCGTTTTCTTCAAAGCTGATAAAATTTACTTTTGATTAAAACAAAAATGACGGTTTCAGGTCTTTCCATTCCAAAACGCCTTTTAAAAAAACTTTCTCATTTGTCCATTGTTAGAATCCGGAAATTTTCTCTTTCTGGCGGTACTTAAAGAGTTTAATGATTTTGAACGCATTTCTTGATCAAAGGGAGTTCGATTATTTAATCAAATTATGGCAACACTACCGGTGGATGAATAGACTCCATTGCAGCCCCTTTAGATTTTAGGGTGATAATAATGAGCTGACTGGCAGCCTAGTGAATGAATTCAAGTTCTGACAGGTCTTATCATCTCAAAGCCACATCAATATAATGATAAAAATGTGCTAAAAATCTGATACACTCCTTTAAAAGTTTCGATATGTCAAATGTTACTTAAGAACTGACCCATTTTATCCTTGCCTATTTATTCATTCGATAGCAAAAAAAAATACTTCTTAAAATGAAAAAGCTGATACCCCTTCCCTAAAAATAACATAGTAACTTACTGCCGGTGGATAAGTAGGTTCGAAAATCATCACCCCTTTGTTTAAAGCCCGAAGCCTTTCGAACATACGTCTATTAAACGCATTGGCCTCTAGTACACCAACGCACAAAACTACTGATATCACGAGCTTCCAAGTTGCCATCTCATCAAAGCCTTGTCTAATAATATCACAATGTTTATAAAGTCTTCACTCCCAAAAAATTAATTTTGCAGTTGACCTTTCCCCAAATTTTTTCCAAGCTATCTTATGTAAGCTAGATCTCAATATTCAATGAGCAGGATTTTTAAAGAGAACCGTATTTATAATGTAGCCCACACCAAACTCATTAATATAACCGCACACGGCTGTAATCACATTTTAGCCTGTTTGTCATTTAGGGTTTCATACATCGTTAGTCTCCACACTTCTCCATGGGACAAATAACACAACTCATCTCTACTTGAACTTTGTTTACTTGCTCAAGCGTGTGTTAATTAGCGTGTGAATCGGTATTCGATTGATTTTACCACACATTTTTGTGAATATCAAATATTCGTTGATAGATATACGAGGCTGGCATTTGCTGTCTTTTGTACTAAACAAATTTTCTTCAAAAAAACACACAAAAAGTAATAAAATTCTTTGTATCAACCGCAATTTAATGGCTCTCGGTACACGCCGTGTCTCTTTAACTTAAACGACATGTCTCTTCGATGTCATATTATTCATTCCTAACTGAGATTTTAAAGTCTCTCCTTTTTTATAACTAATTGAAAGTCATAAAATCATTAGATATTTTCTACGAGGTTTTTTGATATTCTCTTGTGTTAATTGTGGTTTTTACAGGTTTCCTTTGTTGCGATTAAATTACCACAGCAAACTTTACCAACAAGTTATCTACTGTACTTTAATGGTTTTGTTTACAATCTCTATCGCCGGCCAGGACTTTAAAAGCTAATCAGCAAAATCAATGAATTGATTTTATATAAGCCCGCTCTGGAAGACTTATTATCAAGGTTACGTAAGGGGCTTTTTAGGACGTTAGACGCGTGTGTGTCAGCCTGTACATAATTCGTTTAAACTAAACTTGTAAACGAAAATCTATATACAGACCGACATACACGCGTCTAACGTCTTAAATAACCTCTTGCATAAAAAATAATTGAAAAGAAAAACTATGCGCGCCTGATGATAAAGTCGGTTTTTTGGTAAAACTTAAGTTTGAGATTTCAATATTCTTAATTTAAAAATTATAAGATTTCTAGCCTTCCAACGCGGATAAAAATATTTATTTTTGATACTAATGAAATAATAAAATATTCAATTTTATTTCTCGAGATTTTAGTCTCTCAAAATTATTCTAGAATGAGAAATTAACAAAATTATTTATTTTTTGGAGGAAAATATTAAATGAGCGGTATGACTTTTTATTACGATTTCTATGAGACTCTTTCACCTGGCTATGTATGCAGTTGCATCAGATTGCTAAATTTATTTCCTTTCCGATTTAGGCTTTATCCTCTGACTTGACTCTATCTCTTACAGTGAATAACCGCTTGTTGTTAAAAATATAATATTATCCTTAAATAGGATAAGAGGTTTCTGAAAAGATATTAAAGAAAAAACAAAATCTTCATTTTATTTTATAGTGAAAGTTCATTTAGTTCAGTTAAAACTAATAAAAGGATATCAAATCTTTATTCCAGCAACATTTAAAATCGTAAAATCCATTAATAAACAAAACAAAATCTTCCCCGGCGCGACGCACTTTCGATTTCTCGCTTTAAAAAAACTCCGTGTACACAAATCACGAAAAAAGCGATACATGGGCGGAGGGCGGAAAAAAGTGAGCACTGGAAGAAAAAAAGGAGAAGAAGAAAGCGCATTGTTTTAAGAAAAATTTCTCTTTACAAGAAATTTTTAATAAAGTATATAAGAACATAAGGCTTCGATAGGTCAAAAATTAAGAACATGTCAAGAACATTCGGAGGCAACCAAGTTGAAGTAAGAAGTACTAAAAATTCTTTCCTCTTTTGGTCTTTTTACTCTTTCATAGCATTTTGTACATGTGATACAAGGCTTTTAAGTCAATTAAAGAAGAAATTTTTATCCGCATCTTTGCGGCTCTTGCTATACTTTTTATTTTATATAACGGAATCTTATTGAAAATAAACCAAACATTTACGTTCGGACATACCCAGACACCATTTTGGAGATCTCGCCCAATTTTATGACCAATGAAAATTTTGTGCTCCTTTACTTTCCACCTTCTCTCAAAAGTCTAATTGCATCCTGGGGGAGAGGGGCACTCAAGATAAGTGACCTACCGGACGTGCCGCCCTAAAGAGTAGGTTTTTGTCGGAACGTACGAAAAGTTCCCCCTCCCAGGAATTGCATGTTTTGATGTTCTTCGATGCAGATGTTAATCTCGGAAAACTCTCTCTCTCAATTAAAATGCTTTTTTTCAAACAGGCTTTTATAATTAGATGTCCTGAAACATTTGGCAACACTATAATGCTTTTTTAAGAAATCTAATGACAGTTTAACTATGGCGAAATATGAACAGATGTCTAAAAAACTTCTTATCAATCTACCCTTGTTGAATTTGCCTAAAATTAAATAGAGATTAAAGATACAGTTAGGATCTAAAATTTATCTAAGGATCTAAGACAGTTTAACTATGACGAAATATGAACAGCTGTCTGAAAGAAATCTTATCAATCTACTCTTATTAAATTTGCTTAAATTTTAAAACTTGACAATCTCGTTCATTTGACTACCCTTTGTTGTCTAGAATCCAATTCAAAAACCATTTGTGCGTATCCATAAAATCAATAAAGAGTGAGGATGACGAATTATTTCCTTCATCACAAGCAAAGCAAGTTTTGGATTGCTAACACAGCCGACCAAAATAACTGAAAATCTGACGTAAGTACCTTCTCTTCTTTATTTTAACATTCTGCATTAGCTTGATTTTAAATAATCTGTAATTAGACTCTTATTTATTACCTTCCCAAACAAGAGATGTAAAGATGCGGATAATTTCTTTCTGCAATTGATTCGATAGCCTTACACATGCACAAAATACTATAACAATTTAAAGAGAATGAAAAGGCCAAAAGAGCAGTTTTTCTTGATTTAACGAGGCTTTTAAAAGCAATTTAAGATAATATTTAATATAATTTAATATAACCAACATAGTCTGAATAACCGCTTGTGGTTAAAATAGACTCTGTTGTGGCGTAAACCTTAAAAACCTAAGAGGAAATACTAAAGACAAATGTGAAATTCCTGGTTCTGAAAAGAGATTAATATTTGATTGTGTATTGTATAAATATGAAATTACTTTATTATACTAGCCATAGCTTTTACTAAACTGCCACCTCTTTCTAAAAATAAGAAGCTTGAAGAATTTTAGACATCCCTTAGTAATACAAAGCTTGCAAGAAAACTTCTTTCAAATAGGCATGATTTTAGAAACGTCATAAAGAATAATTCCCAGCTATATAGGGCTTTTTTGGAGCCCTAAAATATTTGATAGAACGTTTAAGATTAATACTAGCCCCATCATATCCAGCATCAGCGATTTCCTACTTTGAATCCGAAAGGTTTTCCATAGTGGGGCCTCCTTAGCCATTATATTCAGTGGCTCTTTAACTTTCCAAATTAATCTGTCGGCCTTGTCTTTTTTTATGTTTTCTAAAACCATGCGATAAACATGCTTGGTTTTTCAAAAACGTTTTTTTCAAGAACTCCAGTTCATATTTTCATTTCAGTGAGCAACTTTGACATTTTATTCCAATTATTTGAATCTACTGCTAGAACTTTGATTTACATCTACTTATCAGGTGTTTTCTTAGCACCCAACATCAGATGCAGCATCACTCTGAACATGTTGTCTCTTTGGATCTCAACGGAGATCTGAACCAGTCAGCTTGAAACTTTCAAAGATCTTTATATCCCCACTGAACTTTTTATCAAAAATCGGTTTTTCTGTATCTTGAAAAATCTCCACTGAAAATTCTAGAATTTTTCTAGAGTGATGCTGCATCATTTTTTTTCTGATCGAACACAAGAACACAAAGTGCACAAGAATATGGTCTTTACCTTTAAAAAAATTGTATATCTAAATGTCCGTCCGATATAAAAATAAGTTTTGTAACAGACCCTTTGATATGCAGTACGGAAAAAAAGTGTTTCTGAAACGCTTGGTACGGATATCAAGTGGATAGATTGCGTTTCTTGTTCTGAGATTATTCAAAGCTGTAAGTCTGGCTGGCAAAATGCTTCGTA
>JAUJPO010078417.1:0-10925 GCA_032270745.1 Tiaropsis multicirrata
AAAACCAAAAAATTACCAACTCCCACCACAACATTTACCACCCAAAACAACAAACCACCCCCCCCCCCCCCCCTTAGCGAAGTGGGGTATGCACACTATGGTATAGATCAGTGTTCGACGAAATTCAAGGGAGCCACGTCCTCTTGTTTTGTGACGTGCTGCGGGTTTTTTACCTTACCTTAATATCTTCCTCCGAGAATGACGACTTCTTGAGCGCTGGCAATCATCCAAATAACATATACTAATCTCCTGTTTGTTGAAAATGAAGGGTAAGAATTATTCAAACATGACACAACTTGATAATTTATATTGAGACGATTAGTTCATCTGAGACGTAAAAATTGTAAAACGAGCATTATGTAGGAATGCACTTTTCATTCAAGTTTCAATAAAAAGCATCTCTTCCGCAGGCGCAGAGCTCATTTTACAAACTACTCGTCTGAGACGACTTTTTCGTCTCATTATAAAAGATTTCATTTTTTATTCAATGAACTGTCTATACGTTAGATTCACTAACTTAGATATCATGATCCTGGAATTCGTTACTGGTAGTCTCAATCGGTAAGGCTTCAAAAGTCACTCTAACAGTCATAATTTAGTCCAACCTCGATTCCAGCGCGAACCGTCGGCGGCCGTGCGGGAAAAATGAGAAAAATAGGAGGCTTACGTTGACGTCGTGTTAGAAAGCTTATCGCCCTGGGGTAGGTTGAATTTTAGTCCAGATTACGAGGACTTTTAGTAAATTAGTAAAAGGCAAAGGCTCTTTAAGCAGACTATATTTTAGAAAGGCAGAACAGCGACTAGTGGAGACTAGAAAGGACAATTTTTTATGGTTTTTTTTTAACAAAAAGGCTGTTTTTGTTACAAATTTTTCCATTAAGATTTTGTGAAGGGCAGTGTCTGATATTCGGACCCTTAAATGGCATGGGAAATAGCCTGTAAGGGTCGTAAAAGTGGATTTTCAAACAATTTTGGCGGACTTGGACATAAACCGTAGATGTTTCATAAATCCGGCCATCAATATACTTTACAGTGATAGTGATGAGATGGGAAAAGTAACTAAAATACCTCTCCAGGTTGAACATTTTGTAGTGCAACCAGAACTAGCGTGGAGTTGTTATTTGGGAAGGTAACTTCAGCATTTGGTTCACAGCTATGATTTGCTAAAAATACATAAGTGCAAACCTCCCAGAAAAATGAGCTTAAATATTAGGATCTTAGGACAATTTTTTACAGAACTTTAAGACATTTTAGAACACATTTGATGAAAATTTTAGGATTTTTAGAACAAAGTCTTTCAAATTAGAACAATTTAGGACAAAATTATTTCAATATTTTTACTAGTGTTTGAAGAAATACCTCATGGACTTACATCTGCTTTGTACTTTATATAAGCCCGATCCTTCACAATTCAAAAATTGTCCAGATACTAAAAGAAAAGAAGACAGTGATAATCGTAAAATTATAAAGAAAAATATTCCAGAAGAATAAAATTATCGATTCTGTTGATGACTGTTAATTTATTTTTCAATCGATTAGGGATACTGTAATGGTGCTGGTGGATTATAATACAGTTATATTTTTACATTTCGAACAAAGCGTAAGAAATCCTAATATATCGCCAGCTACATAAAAAGTAGGCTTTGGTACAACAGGCTAGATCGATCTGTGTTTTTAGAGATTTGTTTTAATGATAACCACGCTCTAAAAGAGGGGAAGAACGAATTAGCGTGCAGCACTTTGACTGTTTTACCTTCACTTATATCATCGTACACCTTATCGATAAAATTGTCCACTTTTTCACGTTCCGCTTCTGATAGTTTCAACCCATCTACATTGTGTACATATTGACTGAGGGTGCTGTGTACAGAAAGAGAAATGCATACAATTAACAACTTCGGTAAGCATCAATCTATCTTTATAGGGTTAACATTATTTACTTGCATGAAGGTCACTGGCATTATTCATGTACTACCAAAAAATGGCACAACAAAATTTGCTACGTAGCGAGAGTTTGTTAACTATAATAGCACTTAACTGACTGTCAAAATTTCCACCTGATAAAATTATTTCAGATGTTTTTTGAACAAAAGAGGAAAGGACGTCAACAAAAACTACTTTATAATTATATAAAAAGACTACTTAATACTCACCTTGTGCCAATTCCTTGTCCATTCATTCCAATGAGACCAAATAATGTCCGCAAATCTTCTAATTTCCCAACCTCAAAAGAAAGAATGAAAAATTTATCGAAAATTTATACATAGACTTTTCGAACTATTTTGAAAACCACAGCACAAATTTCGCATTATAAATTACCCCATTCCCTATTTAACGAGATTTCCTCAAGAATACTACCGACCCGCCTTGCTCAATAATAAAATCCCAATAAAACAATTAAGCACAAGAGCAGTGTACCTCTTTATTTAAATCCATGGTTGAAACAACTTCCTCTAGCAAACTGTGCAATATTTCTAATTGTTCCTGAAACCAATCAAAGTATTGAAACACTGGAGATTATTTTCATTATTTCGTCTTCCAGAGGTGGATTTTTAAGACAGTTTTCGTTTTATGATTACTTCTATAAAAGCGTACTACGTTTCTTTTCAAAACAAAATGAGACGCGACCATCTTGAATTCAAAATTTGAAAATCCTGAGCTATAAAAACTATATACATATCGGATGTCTATTTTATATATTTTTCATTGTATGGTTTTATCGTACCGTGAATTTTTCTCCGAGTAGTTTATGGGCCATCTGTTGTGATTGATCGCGTATGGCGGAATGGAATTGTAAAAAGTCTTCCCGCGTTTCCTTTCGGTCACTACTCTATCAGATAATACAAAAAATCAGGAAGATCAATAAATCAGAAAAGGTTACATTCGTATGGCGTTTAACGAGGTCCGAAATACCGGGGTTAAAATTACGTCATTTTAGAGTTAATAATTCAAAATTCTTTAAATTAGCTTTTTCACTCGAGCTAAGAACTGGAATTTTAGAAACTCGGGTATTCTGAACCTTTTCTTTATAGTAGTATCATATAAATCAAAGTCAATCTCCTCTTGGGATTCCTTATGAGGCTGGCAAAAGTAATATTCCCATTTCTTTTAGATCTCTTTCCACTCTATCCATGACTTTACCTGTGTGATCATAGCAACCATTTTCAAGATCAAACTGACAGTAGCTGTTTCTGGAGGATAATGCACCTGCCTGAAAACAAAACAAATACATTACATGAGAAATGTGCTTTTCTAGAACTAATCCATCGTTGAGGATACATGATATCTACGGGAAGGTTGAAATTTCCAGTATCCTAAAATTTCCAGGGTTTAAAATTTCCAAGAGCTACCCCGGGAAAATAAACTAACTAAATAAACTAATAAAAATGCAGTGTTAGATTCTTAAAAGGTCAAAGGGAGAGGATTGCGTCTTTTTCCGATAAGTTGAATACTAAATCTTACTTCCAAGCTTCGTCCAGTCGGTTGATCGGGTGTGTCGCATTTTTTCCACCATCTCCAAGACAGAGTAAACGATGATACTTTTGTTCAGCATTTTGAAAACAACTTTCAGAACAATATTTCTCCTAAGGGATGAAAAACAATAACAAAAACAAAAGAATAGGTTCAAAATTCCCGATATTCATGAAACTGAAAAGGTAGTAGAAATACTGGTACAGAACCCACTATTTAAGAAACAAGCAATAGAATTCGTTATATTTACAGTGAAAAAAATTTCAAATTTTTTCTTTGCATTGCATTGGGGCAAAGCCGGGTGAAAATGCCGGATTTACAGTGTACTAATGAACTTAACAAAAAGGTAATAACTAAAAACATGATACAACAAAATATATACCTTACACCGTGGACATTGAAAAACTTCTATCCTTTGTTGCAAGTTATCACAGCAATGCTCCAAATATGGTAATTCCAAATCATATTTATTGGTCAACCGTCGTGCCATGTTCTGTGGAGTTTCCATAGACTTCATGCAGTATTCGCATGCGGTATAACTGTACGTTTTGTTCCAAGAAAATTGGCTGCAGACCAATGGTTTTTCAATGAGTATTACGTCACCTATATTTTAATGAAAGAAATGTTAGTTAGATCAATAAATTGCTCAGAGCTCGACAAAAATAGGTTCTAGAAGATCAACCTTTCAGCAAAATAACAATAAAAGATAACTAAGAAAGAATAAACAGCTCAGTCCGAAACAAATACAAATATCAGGACATAGTGGGCACCACCCCTCCAATTCCCCCTGCGAAATCTTATCCCCTTAGATTATATTGAATTGAATTGTTTAGCCAACCCTCATAAAAAATTAGTTTTAAGAAAAGTTGAGTATTTTATGCTTATGGACAAGATTCTTTCTTGCAAATCCCCAATCATCCCTGAAAGAAACCATCCTCTCTAGATAGAAATTGGAATAAGTTGCTACCCCTCCCCCCCTCTTAGCTGAGAAGTTTTGAAAATTTTCAATCCCCCCTAGATCCTGGGGGTGCCCACTATGAGGTTATTCTATAAGAAAAACTTGTGTTTATTCAAACTCAATAAATCCTTTGAAAATTTGAAAATGTATCATACAGTATTACTAAGATTCTACTAATGAAACATACCTTCTTTGATGTGATCTTCGGCAAAAAGTCCTTTTCCTTTCTTCGCTGTGTCTTTGACCGAGACATGATATTGTTTTAGCACGTCATTTGCTTCTGCCATTGATATTGTTTGTTGCAATTTCAATATATTTTGATCTGGAATTTGGAAACGTGTGTAAAAGAGTAAATCAAATACCATAAACTTTCATAAAGATATTTTCTTCCAAGATAACGTGTAATTCAACAGTCACAGATCTGTCATGGCAATATGCATTGTGGTATTTTGTTTCTTTTTCAATTCGAAAATTTTTAAAATATTTACATAAAAACAAAAGCATAAAAATATATAAAATCATACATTAACATATTCAGCTAAACAAAGAGAAGCATTAGTGCCGCCAAAACCAAACGAATTTTTGATAGCCATTCTACGAGCTCTGTCTGATGGCAACCTAAACTCAACAGCTTCATGCGGAACATAGTCTAAATCAAATTCATCTCCAGGCTGTTCCAAATTCAACGTAGGCGGTATAGTTTTAAGATGCAGTGATAATAGAGTGAAAGCTGTTTCTACTGCTCCGGCCGCACCTAATAAATGGCCTAAGGCACCTTTGAAGGACGAAATCTTTAAGTTTTGTGCATGTTCCCCGAAACATCTTTTGATTGCTCTATTTTCGATAACATCACCAATAGGGGTAGAAGTAGCATGAGCATTAACATACTGGATGTGGGTAGGGTCAATCCCAGCATCTCGTATAGCTCCTTTCATGCTTAGATATGCACCAGTGCCATCCTCTTTACCAGCTGTCATATGATGAGCATCACCAGACAAACCATATCCTAGAATCTCACCAAATATTGGTGCACCTCTATCCAAAGCATGTTGTAATTCTTCCAAAACTAAAATTCCACAGCCTTCACCAATGACGAATCCGTCTCTTAGTTTATCAAAAGGTCTTGATGATTTTTCAGGTGAGTCGTTAAACGAAGTGGATAAAGCTCTGGCTCTTGCGAATCCGGCAACAGAAACTGGTACGATTGCTGATTCAGTTCCACCACATAGAATCACATCAGCATCACCATTTCTGATCAGTCTCATAGAATCACCTATAGCATGAGCACCTGTCGTACAAGCTGTCGATACAGCATGGTTAGGTCCTTGAAAACCATACTTAATACTAACATGCCCGGCTGCCATATTTGTGAGAATCTTAGGAACAAAATAAGGGCTCACTTTACGATAACCCTTTTCCAGGAGTGTCTTTGATGTTTCAGATATTGTTTCCAGATCTACCATACCTGTCCCGATAACTACACCAGTCCTTTGTCTTTCTTCTTCGGTATTTGGTTTCCAGTTCGATGAATTCAAAGCTTCCTCTGAGGTTGCCAAAGCATAGACCATGCTTTTCGATAAATATTTCAGTTGGCTTTTGGTGATAATTGAATCTATATCAAACTCTCCATCGTTTGTTCCTTTAGGTATGATCCCGGCAACTTTGGAAGGAAGATTGGGAAATGCTGGGAATTCATTTTTGATGATTCCACATTTACTATTGATGAGTTTTTGCCATGAATATTTTGTTCCATGACCTAATGGGCAGGTGATACCAATTCCTGTACAAACAACTCGCCGCTTTGCATTGATTGTTTTTTGCGAAGAAAAACATCTTTTCACGTCTTTGAAATTATTTATTCTTGTATGACATTTATTCAACATTATCCACTATTTCTAAAACATAAAACATAGACCTAGGTTTGGGATTTCAAGTATGGGTCCAGAATTGAAAACATTAAATGTTAAAACTTCCCTGACACTATTTTAGCCGAATGATAAGGGGGGGGGGGGATCTTATTATTCTTGTTTTTTAACTTCACAGCACTTTTTCAAGGTATATCCTATTAAAACGAGAAAAGGGTATTCCCTATTTCCCTGTAGGGAATTATTATTATTATCAGGAAAATCCCAAGGGAGATTCAAAACATATAGGGAATTGATAAATTATTCACCTTGGTGAAAAGGTTCAAGGTCAATTCGCTTTAAAAAAAGGGACCCTTTAAGATTTCACACCTAGTTACCATGGCAAAACGTTCAATAAACAATTTTTGAAAAGTTCAAAAAGAGAAGTGGGCGAAAAAAAGTAAGACATTTAGCAGAAAGTTCAAGAAGGGAAAAGACGAAAAGGAATAAACATTAAAGACAAACGGTATTAGTGAATTTTCAGCCCTGTTATCAACCATTCAGAGTTAAAGCAGGTTAAAGATATTAAAAAATGGAAAAGTTGCAAGGGAAGAAAAACAGAAAAAATGAAACAGAAAAAGGTAATTCAAGAATTGAAATCTTAACTTGAACCTGCTATTATATACATTGTTTTGGTTTTCCTGGTCTGTTAACATTGGCTTTATTCGCATTTCCTAAAAACTTGGTTATACTTTTAGGAATTATAAATCCTAAATCATGTGTAACCAGGTATGTGACAGTTTTGTTCTTAATTTTGATTGCCCAACTAGGATTTGACTTTATTCCAATTCTTCCTAAAATGAACAAGGCAAACATCAAAACAAAAATCTAAACAATGATGGCATCCGAAATCTAAGAATTATGAAATCAATGTCATTTTCTGCATAATCGTATGTGAAAGTTCTTCAAAATATTGTCTATGGCTCTGTTTTACAATTTTATGAATACAAAAGTTGTATAATAAGAATTTTTTTGGAATGTTTTCCATTTATTCAAAAAACGTTCATCTTTAGAGTAGCTGGCTGGATGTGGAAGGAAATGAATGGCTATTACACGTGACAAAATCAAAATGGAACAAACTGAGTTAATAGAAAATCAACAAGCATATTGAAGTGATAAGAAATTCTATGATGGATCTTTGATGGGGTACGGTAGAGGCTGATTTACAGTTTCTTCAGGGTTTGGCATCCCTGCCCAACCGAGCCACTTCCATCATGGTGCTGGTCAAAACATCAAGGACATGGAAAAGCGAAGCATCTACAAAAGTGGTATATTCCTTTTATACATTTCTATCCTGTTTAAGTTTTTTATGCTAAAAAGTCTTTTTGCATAAGGGTCTAGTTGGGAACTTATTTACAAGTCAGGTTTTTTACACCTCATTATTACCACCTGTACCTCATTTTTTACTATTTTGAAATTGTTCTTCTTAGGACTTCTTAATCTTTGGTATGGTACCTCATGGTCCAAAACTGTCACGAGAACAAGCAGTATTTTCGGACCATGAAATGTGGAGGTAGGGTTACCTGATGTTACCAAGGATAGAAGGATTACAACAAAACCGTTATAGCACTCAAATTAAGAAAGGTTGCAGGAAGACAGACCTCTGATGTGTTTTTAATCAAATTCTTGACACATAAATGTCTCAGGAGAGTCCAATGATCTTAAATGACAGCTTCCTACTAACTGGGTAGGAAGCAAGATTCGTGAGATCATGCCACTTTCAGGGTCAGTTCCTTTCTAGATGGCTACTATCTTTGCCATAAGCAACTTCAATCCACAGATTTTGCTAGGAAGGAATAAGCTCTGCAGTTGGAAACGTCAACCGTACAGGACAGATATTTTGTTGAACACGACCGAAGACCAAACAAAGAAAAAAGATACCTACAGAAAATCCAAGAATCGCAAATCGTTAATTTACAACTCCATCACAATAGAGATCTACTTTTATTGAATTTTTGAACGTCTTATAAAGTTTCGAATCAAACTCATTACACATTACTTGCTTATTTATACCGTTACCGATACCGAAGAAGAATTTTAAAGAAAAACAGGAAGAAAAAAAGCGACTTTATAATGGAATTAAACATTGCATCGATTTAAAAGAGGGATGTAGGGGTGTAGGAAGTCAAATTGTTGGATTTTTGGTGCGTGGCATCGCACCAAGCATTCAACCGCTAGTCTAACGGTCATGTTATACTTTGTGAAAACTAAGGTTCCAGGAGCTATAGCAGCTGTGGGAGTTTCAAGAGTCAAAACAAATTTCTTAATAAGAATTATTTGGATGAACATTTAATTTTAAAAAGATTGAGGGACCTTTTGATTTTCAAAGTATACACAAATTACACCACAAACAATTCCTTACCTTTTTGAAAGTGTTTCTTTTTTCCAAAAAAATGATATATAAATAACAATTTCAAAACAAAGTTTGGTGTTATTTGTATTGTAATTTATGACCTTTCCCGGCTTGAAGTTCAAAGTCATGTGGGAATACTAATAAACGAAAGATTCTATCTGTATTCTCTCATACACAAATCATATTTTAAATAACAGATATGTAAACAAGAAACTGCAGCTTTAAAAAGTTTTCCAATCAGGATTTTGAGTACTATATAATTTATGTATGTTTTGTTATGGTTTCCATTGATGAGAATACAATGACAAATACCAAATACACACAGATTAATTATATTTCATATCTACACACCTTATCATACGAAAATATAATCTAAACCCCTTAATTTTTGGAAATTTGGGAAAGTTTATCACAGGAGATGACAAAAGTTGGACCCCATTTTGGACCCCCCAGAAAAAGTGGCTGGAAATGCATTTTGGGCAATTCCCCAATGCATTATGGTTAAAATTGGATCTAGTAACCCTCAAAATTACTTTTAATGTACTTAAATTTACATACATTATATTGTATGATTCTGTCAATATCTTTTTCAACCAGGTTCATTTATTCAAGAAAATGACAATAAAATAATTAAATAGATTCATCGCTCTAAAACCACTCTCTGGGAACCTTACTAGTTCCTGATTGGGTTTTAACTTATATCCTTTAACACTATCCACATTATGTTGAGCATGATGAAATATTTTGGTGTAATTAAGCTGACGTGCATTATATTGTACGATTTTGTCAATATTTTTGTCAACAGGTGTCACTTTGTCAATAAATATAGCCTGTCACTTTAACTGGTCATTTGTAATTTCAAAGTTTAAAAGTTTTTCTGCTGTGTCCAGTTTTCCACGCGATTTATTCTGAAATATTCCCAATTCGGTCATCATTACCCTTAATAGAGCGAGGTGAGGGCGGAATCACTGAAGAAGAGAAGGAAGACAGGGGCAGAAGCATTCTGGAGCAAGAAGTAAGGCAATTTCAGTAGAATTCTCACACTAGTCTCTGTACGTCAAGTTCTTTAAGTGTTGGGCAGTGCATAAAAGTACATGTTAATTTTCACATCAGTCAAGGTTACAAACGTCACCTGAGCACACTATTTTCCTGCACCAGGTCCAACACCAAACATCTGGTGACAAAAATTCTTCATTTTGGCATCCAACAAGTACACCTGATGGAAACAACCCTGGACAACCCCCAGAAACTTTGGAAATTCCCCAGAAATTTCCGGGGGGATCTGGGCAGTCGAGTCAACTAGATAAAATTCTATCATTTTGAATCCCTTGAAAATGTAATTAAAAAGACCATGCATCATAAAAAAACAGAGTGAGAGTTATAACATATGAACAACCGTTAGAATAATTTTAATTTAACAATAGTTAAACTTTAGAAAAATGCTTATCTTACCCTCCCAAAAGAATCGAATCTCATTCGGGTCAAAAAAATTTCTCATTTTGATATTTAATCATTTCGAGGGTAGTGAAAACGCGGCCCCAGGTCCCAAAAATGTTGTGGAAAAGCTCCAGAATTAGACAAAAGTGCCCTAATTTTGCTATACAAAAGTGCCCTAATTTTGCTATACAAAAGTGCCGTCAGCATCTCTGACTGAGGTTACAGCCATGCTGGAGGGCTGAAAATTGGCATGGGCTTTCCCATAATAAGATGGCATTCCATGGAACAAGTGTCAAAAATAATATAACACAACCCCCTGTCCAGGATTTTCGCGGAAAAAAAGTCAAACGGCCAAAGATTAAAAGCGGCTGGTTGAGATGTCTTGGGTCCCACTTTTCAAGTATGCCCGATATTTTGATAATAGTGATTTATATAACTTGAAGACCGAAACTCGGCATCAAAGAAACCATCCAAAAAAGCGTCCTCATAACATTACCAAAATTACAAATAACGTCAACTCATTACGAAGGAGTTTGCAAAAAACAGGTTTATAAAACAATACAATACTGTAACACTTTTAAACACTATACCCTAGTCTAATACACAATGTTGTTGAGTCTATAGTTCAAGTCAGATTTAAAAACAAATTTATTCCCTAGATGAAATTTTTGGTAATTATGACTTATACGACTCTTCCAACGCCATGTAACTCCTTCATGTGTCACTTTTCAGTTCTTTATTAAGAACGAAGAAAAGAAGAACATGAAAATCGCGCTGGATAGAATTGTTTAAATATTATTTT
>JAUJPO010078428.1:0-10925 GCA_032270745.1 Tiaropsis multicirrata
TTCACCAATGTTTTACAGACTCTCTTGATAATTGAAAGTTTTTAATCGTGAAAGATAACTGCAGCAGCAAAATCATTAGATAAGAGGAAATCTAAATTGACGGGTTTGTAATTAAGAAATTTACACTTCACATCAAATTATTATGTCAGGGTACAGAGATAGAACAAGACTTTTTTCAATGTGCTTTATCCAGCTTTGCTATTACATATTCCTGGTGTATTTTTTGTATTGTTGATCTCAAGTGTCGTTTCAAAGTGTCCCAGCCGAAGAGCTTGAAGCTGCATGTCTTCTGATAGGCAACATTTCGTGTTCTTCTTTGGGCTTTTTACAACACACACACTTAATCCATTTCCCAAATGATTTTCGAATGTAATGGAAATATATTAACGGATTTATCATCGAATTGGAGATCGCAATTGTAAACACAATATCTGTAGCTTTCCTCGTGTTTACGCCACATAGAGACAGAAAGGAACAAGATGCCATTGGTAACCAGCAAAGGAAGAATACTGCAACAATAGTTATTGAAAGCTGAAGGAGTCTTCGTTCTTTGTTCTTTCTTACATTATTCACAGCTAACGTATTTGAATGTGGTTGCAACTTGACCATTTTTCTGTTGGCCCTTTTGACATGTAACCAGATGAAAACATACATTACAGAAATTATAATTGTGTCTGGAAAAATTATCGCAGTGAACAGAATTAGGTCGATTCTTCGTTTCATTTTGATGTCCAGTTTGGATGTTTTCAGCCAATAATCAAATACAGATAGAGCTACAAGTGTTGTTATCCATGATGCTACACATATGATTTTTGACTTCCTTTTACTTGCCTTGCGGTATTGAAGTGGTCGTAAAACGCAGTTTAAACGATCTATTGTAATCAGGACAAGGCTCAATGCAGACATGGCCAATGAAACTCTTAAAACAACACGAACTAAAAAATAATACACTGCAGTATATGTTTTTATTCTTTGAATGGAAGGGTGATACAGAAGCAAACTGTACATAGTCTTTATCAAAATTTCAATGATGCCAACTAGTAGATCAGATATTCCCAAATTCAAAATGTAGACCAACGGAATATTGAGGTTCTTCTTCAATTTCAAGATTAAAAATATTTCGAGAGAGTTTATTAATATTGCCATAACCCCTAAAGTGGGAGTGACCACCTCCCAAAGTAACTTCTGAATACTGGCTGACATGTTTGTTCCTTTGCGATGTGATGGATTGTAAATATAATTGGTGGATGCAATCAATGTGTGGCCTCTTTTAGAAAGCCAGTTTATTTGAATATTATTGAATCTGTAATCTGAAACCTGGAATATAAAAGATATCAAAACATTGTTTAAAAAGACGGGACTCAGAAATTTTCGATTTAGAAAACAGAAAAAAGTCTATTTGAATTCTTCTTTCCGATAATAATTTCAATTACAAACCGACTTTAACAGGGTATTGCTACAAAGAGCGAAAATATTGATAAAACGGAGAAATCAACTAATCACATTATTAAAGTAAATATTCAGAAAATATATAAATTACAATCAGAAATTCTCTTTCACTCAATTTTCATACCATCCTACCTCACGCCAAAAAGAATGCAAAGATTTTTTGGGACATGTATTTTTTTAGATCAGTTATAAATCAACTTTTGGGACCATTGATCTTGAGGAGCGGAGTGCGATTCTTTTGGCATAAACGCCCGCACGTAAATTTTTTATATGCGTGTCAGTCCATTGTCCTCGGCTCGTGAGCAAACTTCGTTCTCAGAACTCTGTAAGCAAAGGAATTATGGGTCTTCAACGGAGAAATGGAAACTAGAGCAATTTTATCTCTAACAACAACCCCAAACAACATTTAAAAAGTTGACGTCTGAATATGTCCGCCTGCACAATCAACTTTCCAGGGCAAACTTACAGGGCAAAATCGATATTCTTTTTTTTTTTAGCTGTAATCTAAGGGCAATGTTAACCTCCATAAATAATATTCAGGTCAAAAGGTCAAGCATTACGAAGTTAAAACGGTTTAAAAATATACGTAGAAAAAAGGTCAAAATACTTTCTATTCGGCGCCTTTAAGTACTAAAAGTCGTTGCTTCCGCTCGGCAAAGTGAGATAAAATAGATATTCCCAGTAAGATAAATGTATGCATTACAATTTTTCCCATATATGAAACAGCTCCTCAAAATCTGAAGTGATTTCAAAATCTAATTCCTTTTACAATTGCTTAACTTAAGAAAAAAAGGAATACAATTTTAATTGAAATTTTACCCGTTGCAAAATATAATTAATTTTTGAATATTTTGATAGTGGCAGATGGCAGATTGGTCTCACTGGCGTTTCATTTCGTTGGCCTATACGTTTTGAAATTTGAAGAAAACACATTGATAAGAATGGACAATATTTAACATTTAACAAGGGATATGTAAAGGATTAAAACAAGAGCTGCAGAGATGCAGATAAATATTTCCTCAGCAATTGACTTTATTGACCAGAAAATACATGAAAACCTAAATAAAATAAGGTCTGAAGAGAGTGAAAATACCAACAAAAGTACTTACAGTATAAATTTGGAATAATTGTGTTTTAGGAGGAATATTTCTATGTAGATGTAATTGAAAAAAAAGTCAAACGAAGCTTAGAAGCCTTATAGAAGCATAGTCAAATATTTAGATAGGGCCACATTATATGTGTATAAATGTTTCCCTGCAAAAACCTTGACTACTCATAATTCATATTTATATTTCTATAAATAATCCAAAGGGTACATATTATGTACATTTTCCTGGATAAAATATAAAAATTCTAAAAACAGTGTATAAGAAAAATTAAATATCTTTTAACTCATGGCAGTGTGTTTAGTAGACTAAAAATAGTATTGAGAATTTGGTCAAGAAATCATTGGCAAGACAAAACTTGAGAATATGAAATTGCTTTCATTTGGAAACATGGAACATCTGTTATTAAAAGGATCAAATGAAAAGAGAACATTATAGGACAAAAAATTCCAGGTTTTTATTTTAAATATTTTTAAAATACGATCATTAACTACAATATGAAGTCAATTTTCATATATTGGAAACAGCCAGGAAAAGTTTCAAGCATTTTTAGCTTAAAGTTGTTTTGGATTTTCAGGAGCTTTTGATGCAAAGTGAATCCTGGCATTAAGGTTTATTTGAGATTTTCTTGGCTTGTTTTAAAATTATTCTTTTAAAATTATTCTTTTAAGCACATTTTTCAAAATTATGATCGACAAAAATTCCTTTTTCCAGAATTAAAAAGTTTATACTTATTTTTAAAAGTTTTTACACCAAAACTATACTTTACACACTATTCTTTAGGCTGATGAAAATCCAAAAAACTGTTGCTAAAAAATATTAAACGTAAATGCTTAAAATTTCACTGGCATTTCAATTTTCGTTTTTTTTGCCAAAAATTGCATTTCGCTGCATTTTAATTTGTTTGCGGTATTCAAGAGAAAAAGTGTATTTGTCTGTGTTTTTAATGTATTTTTAGGCTAAGTTTCTCGAATTTTGCGGTTTTTAGCTTTAAACTAGCATTTCGCAGCATTTTAATTTCGCAGTGGAGCTCCAAATTAATTTTTTGCTGCATTTTCATTTCGCGGTTTTTCGAACTCTACCGTGAAACTGCGAAATTTTCATCCAATAAAGTAGCTTTCATTGATGGTATATACGGTATATACTGTATATAAATTTGGACTGTGTTAAATCTCAAGCATAATCAAATTTTAAAAAGTTTGTTTAGTTGAATTAATTTTGAAGCTGTTCATTTAATTTTAATAGGCATCTTCAATTTTGACAGATGTTTTTAAGTGTTTTTTATCCAAATTATTTATCTCCACGAGAAAGTTCATTCAATCTCAAAAAAAGTTTAATGATATATGTCAAACTTTCAATTATATACCACTGATGGTAGCAAAATGATAAAAAAAACAAATGACAATGCATGGCTCTAAACCAAAATAGAAACCATATTTGCAACTCTGCGAGGAAAGCTATATGTTACGTTATGTTTTGCTGCAAAACCTATCACGGTTGATCTCTCAATTTTGGTGGTTCTTTTCATCAAGCCAATCGTGGAACGTGAATTCAAATTCAAGAAATCACAACTGCTTAGCGCCAAAATTCAATTGGTTATTTTCTCCTTTTTGTGATACATACAAAAATTTTCAATTCATTTTTTAACAAAGTTTGTTTGATTTCCATCTTTTTGTTCGATTCGCAAGATTTTCAATATGGGACCGTTCCATTCCATTTCGGTAACTTTGTTGAGCTTGAGTTGAATCACAACATTACACCGGACTACATCGACAGGAGATTTTGACAAAAAGTCAATGATAAGGTTCTTCAGTTAGTCAGAATTTGCCACAGTTTTTATTTTTAGAATGTTACTTTAATTTGCTTTTAATTGCTAGCCTTTTTCCAACCAAAATCAAAAACGTAAAATCAATGTTTCTTTGTACAAAAAAGTCGGGCACAAATCCATGAAGAATGCTTCAATCTTCGCCAGAAGCATTTAAGAAATGTAATTCTATACATGCATGACGATATATCCCTGCAGTTACTAAGTTATCCTTTTGTTACTTGCCATAAATAATTAGCAAATTAAGTATTAAGGGAAGTATTTAATAATCACCAATGTATATACATTTTCTTGAAAAAAGGAAAATTGAAAGGGAGTTTTATTAGTTAAGAGAAACAATATAGTTGCTAGGTAATACTTGTCACTGGATCGTATTTTTTTATATTTTTGACTCATCCGTTTCACAAAGTAAAATGTGACTTAAGTATAAGGAATTTATGAGGAATCTATAACAGGTTGACGTTTACTGCTTAGTTAGCCACCGACATTGAGACATCAAGAGAAAAAAATGCAACATGAAAAAACTTGTTTTGATGCAAAAAAAAACATCATAAGTTTGTTTATATGGTATAGTTTGAGTAATACAATAATTTGAATTAAGATTTTTAAAAACAAACAATAAAATATTTGACTTATAAGGAACCGATTACTTGATAGAAACTCCTGAAATTCTCTCGTGATATAAATCTAAAGTTTATAGTGTTAACACAGTGGAAAAAGAATAGTACATCAAGTGGAATATGGGACGTGAGGCCATTTGGAGATACTTAAGTCCAACCATCGGTGCTTTATCAATATTAGCGAATCTGGTTCAAATAATCCTCATTACAAGAAAAAGAAAGAAGATACCTGCTTCCTTGATTTTCATATTGAATCTGTCGATATCAGATGCAGTTGTTGGGATCTGCATCGTCACAACAAAGACAATGTACTTCATTGCAATTGAAAACAAAGCATTGTTTAGAAATAAACATTACGCCTTTGTTTTCAGCTTGCTTATCTATGTGTTCTTTCGAATGTCTTTGTTCATTTCTATCTTCAACGTCGTCGCAATCACTATAGACCGTTTAGCAGTCGTTGTCAGCCCTCTCCGATACCGAACTGTCGACAGACGACGATTACTAATCATCGTTGCAATCTGTATGTGGATTGTTGCTTTGGGTATTGCATTTTGCTCTTGGTTCTACAGAAAATCTGAATTGATCATTTATTATGGCGAGTTAGCTTTCCCTGTTTTGATTATACCGACGGCGATTCTGTTATTCAGCTGTTACTTGTTCATCTGGAGGACGACACAGAAGCAGAATAAACGATTCGAAACAATGCAATCTCCAACAGCTGTACGAAAACCAAGAGGAGAATCGGTATCGGTAGATTTAATCGCTTCAATGTCGTCACAACATTCAAGTCAACTGCTTGTTCGAAGTCGACAACAACGACGATTAATGGTGTTAGCTTTTACGATTGTTATTGCTTTTGCTATTTGTTGGATACCTTTATCCATATATTCTTTACTCAAAGCCCTTGGGTACACTGAGAAGATAAGACATTTGGATAGCATAATCTTCATCATCGCAATCTCAAACTCCTTGCTGGACCCTTTGATTTATTTCAACTTTGACAGACGGAAATTCTTTAGGAAAATTAAGCGTACTCTGACAAGAAATCAGAGCTTAGCTTCTTCATCTTCTGTTGTCTAATTGTATTTGAGCTTGAACTTTAATTTAACATTCCTCACTAAAATAAGTACTGAGTTTACGTTTTCATGATTACAGTTGTACTTCGATTGAAAAGCTACATAAATGTCCTAAATATTGTCAGGTAAAACATTAATATCTAAAAACTATAATATTTTAGAAATGTGTTACTTTTACTAAAAAATATTTCCAAAAAAATGAACATTACTCTGTAACGGTCGTTTGTACATTGGAGAGGTGTATTCCTATTTCGCTAGCGCTAGACTACTGAATGTAGATTTTCTTGTGTGGACAATGGCTCAGTCGATAGAGCACTATCTTCACAATCGAAAGGAACAACCCCGGTCAAAACTAAACATATCAATCAGCTAAAGGTTTATATGGAAGCCGACAAGTGCCATCTCTATTTCAAAGTTTGCTGCGCGATTTGAAGGTTAGCTGCAGCATTTCATTATTTCCAGCAACATTTCAAAGCTCGTTGCGCGATTTCAAAGTTAGCTGAAGCATTTCAATATTCCCAGCAACATTTCAAAGTTAGCTGCAGCATTTCAAAATTTGCTGCACGATTTCAATAGTAGCTGCACGATTTCAATATTAGCTGCGCGATTTCAAAGTTTGAAGCTGCGTGATTTTAATAATTTCTGGTGGAACGAAGGCTAGTCTAGTTATTCAATGGATTTTGCATGAGCGCGATTACTTTCGCTTTCTGTTTCGCCTGTTCCTTGGGATCTCATGTTTTCAATCATTCATTAAACTTTTCACTAAAATTATTAAAATCGCGCAGCTAACTTTGAAATTACGCAGCAAATATTAAAACGTTGCTGAAAATAAAGAAATGTTTCTGAAAATAAAGAAATGTTGCTGAAAATACAGAAATGTTGCTCAAAATAAAGAAATGTTGCTGAAAATATTGAAATGTTGCTGGAAATATTAAAATTGTGCAGCAACTTTGAAATAGAGATGACACGTGTCGGCTTCCATAGGTTTAGGATCTTGATCAAATTTGCTTTCCTGATTTCCATTGGAAATAGATCTATCACCAATATGGAAACTTATTACTCTCCTAAAATAAGATAGCCTACCACCTGTATATATGGTGTAATGTTTTTTTCTAGCAGGGTCCTTTAAATAAATTTTATTTGTTGTATTTTCAGTCAGGAGGGTAAATTTTGTGTTTCTTTTATGTTAAAGCGTTTATGGTAAACCTCCAAATACTGGGTCTTTTTTCAGCAACTTTTTCATCGAGGTGACTAGTAGCTCCTTACTAAGTCACTTTGTTTTTTATGAGTTAACCCCAGTTAACCAAATATCTAATGAGTATTGTTGAAATGTGTCTGCTTTGCTTTTGTCCTTTTATCGCCGGGGTAATAACCGGGGTGGACTCATTTGGGATACTTGATGTGGGGGTCTTCTTGTTGCCAAAGAAATTTGTTTTCTATTACAAGAACCAACTACGGTAAATTATTATCATATCATTTCCTTATTAAACACTTCATTTATTCCACAAAAATTAAAATTAATATTAGGTGTTTTATACTGAGACAAAAAAGTCGTAGTAGTTTGTAAAATTAGCTCTGCGGAAGAGATGTTTTCTATTGAAACTTAAATGGAAAGTGCACTCCTACATAATGCTCGTGTTAGAACTTTTTACGTCTCAGATGAACTAATCGTCTCAATATAAACTGAACTAATTTTTTACTCCGACTATTTTTTACGTCAGGAATTTTTTTTTATTTCATAACTTTAAATACTTATTTTATTATCATTTTTCAAAACTATCGTAAGGGCGCAAGAAAATGTTATCGGCAGATGAAATTAGGTACGGATTCTTTTATTACACCACACACAAGCTTGAATGTATAACAGGTGCAAAGAAAGTGCATTCAGAAACGCAAAAAAATGCGAAAAGAAACTTGCATATGATACGATTTTTTACTGTCTATGAATCGTTTGCTTGGAATTTAAGGAATTAATTATTGAAGTTTTAAAAAGTCAAAAGAAAAGAAAAAAGTCAATTGAATAATGAAAGATGTAAATTTCGTACACCAATTTTCAAATGACTTATCCTCAGACAAAACGTAAGTATATATAGAGGGGAAAAATCGAAATCATTGGGCACTAATGTATCGTACAAGAGGCCACCTAACAACAGATTACGTGATAGCGTGATTGCGTGATTGGAACTTTTAACGTGATCGTGATTTGGCAAAACTTCATAGCGCAATGCGTAATTACACAAACATTTACACTGTACCGACAAAATTGCGTATTGAGCTTTAAATTGGTCATCTTTGGTAATGTGTGATATATATTTCACTGCTGTGAGGTGGGTCTGTATATAACACAGTATAATTTTGGAGGGAAAATTTCTCCAACGGAATATTGTTAGCAAATTCCTTTTTTAAAGGGATGATATGAAAATATACTAAAAGGAAGAAAAAACCTCAAAAGAAATGTTGAGAAATAATTGTTTGAGTTATTCATTCTCAGTTGAAGATTTTTAAAAAATAAAATAGATTTCATTCATTTTCGTTTCTGGTTTTTGCATTTTCAAGTTTCAAGTAATTTGTCTGTAATTTTCACATAACTTCAATATATAATATATATTTTACTACAATTCTTTGATGTATAAAAAGAACAAATCAAAAATTATTTGCTCATTGGCGCAGGTCTTATGAAAATATATGAGCTTAAATCAGCAAAATTAAATTATATTGATTACATCAGAACTTCATGTTGACACAAAAATTACAATCAAAATAAGATCTCAATATTGATCCAGCCAGAAAATCACATAAGCAACAAATTCAAAACCATTTCAACATTTTGAAAGTGAACTATCAGAACACTAGAAGGAAGATTTCAGTTTGAAATCGTCGCAGTGAAAACAGTTTTGTGTGCGTGATATGTCAAAAGATTTTACAGTTATTGTTCAGGACAGCCGTTAATAATCGAACAACAATATTGTATATGTATCAAAATGTCAAACTGTTTAATATGTTGGAATATAGTTAGTCCTATTCTTGGTACTTTAGCGTTCATTGTTAATCTGCTAGAGATATTCTTCATCGTTAAGCTAAACAAGAAACTAAACATACCGTTAATATATATCTTGAACTTGGCAATCTCGGATATATTCGTTGGCCTGGTTGAGATTCTAATCAAGCTCCTATATTTCATCAATATTAACTATCCTTCAACTCGAAGCATGCTATATTCAGAAGTATTTAGATTTCTAAAGTATGTTGTTTTGAGAATATCACTTATGATATCTGCATTGAACTTGGTTGCAATTACAATCGATCGACTCTATTGCGTCGTTAGGCCGGTCCAGTATCGCAAAAACAGTAAAAAGAATGCTGTATTCATATGTATTGCTATATGGCTGGTATCAATTACATTCTTGACCTCTTTCAATTACGGATTACGAAAACATGCCAACCTACACACTATACATCGTTTACAGTTGATAATATACCCTATAGTGATATTCCCGGCGGCAGCATTAATGTCGGGAATCTACTTTTTCATTTGGTATTATTTTCGAAGAAATAATATACGTATGATGAGGCTACAAGAAGAATCTTCAGTCAGATCGTCAATTCATAATGTAAGGAAGCGCAAGGAAAAGAAATTGTTGTATCTTTCTGTAACTGTCGTTGCAGCTTTCATGGTATGTTGGCTACCTGTATCTATTTATTGGGTATTGATTATCTCGTCGGTCAAAATGTCAAATGCCATGAACGTTGTCTTTACAATTGCAATCTCAAACTCTGTGATAAATCCTTTGATATATTTTCATTTCATTCGAAAGTCAATTGTTAAGTGGTTCAAAACTTTGTTTGGAAGATTTGTTAAGCGTCACAGACAAAGAACAATGAGTTTTCAAAGAAGCAGGGGATATGGAAAAACAGACGCTTCGACAACGACGTTAGCAACAAACGTGGAAGCTATAAGTAGTTTATAACGGAATGTATAAATATTTTGAAAATTTGACTCTTTATGATTTATAGCTATGTTTTTCTTCCTCTGGGGTAAGCAATAAACACGATATTAATTATGTACCAATATACGAGGCTCCCCCAGCGGTCTGCGTGAACGCGTGAATGGCACTTTTTGATGTCGTGAATACGTGAAATGGATTTTTTTGTGTGTGAATGCGTGAAACGCGATGTTCGCGTGAACGTGAAATCAGACTTTTTTGCTCGTGAATACGTGAATTTCAGGATGATTCGTGACGCGTAAAAAGTAGAATCAGTCCGTTGATATTAAAAAATAATTTTCCATGGTGGCGTCTCCTGAGATACCTTTCTATGACCCAAACCCTAAAAACGATCTACGGATATCCCTTAACCCCGCAGCCCCTCATTAGACAGGTGGCCGGAGGCCATGACCCCCTCCCAAGCAGAGGTTTTTAGAAGGATTATTCTCCAGTTTACCGTAAATTCTCTACTATAGACATCGCACGTAAAATATTATTCTGAATATTGCCTCATTGGTATCGAAATACTTCAATTATTCTTTAGTTTAATGCAAAAAGTATTTAATGTTTTTGGTAATCACAAATACATACTTTCCTCAATTAACAGCTAAACAGTAATTAATTAAATTTAGATCGCTTTTACGCTAAAATTAAGCACCATATTTTCAAAAACTTTCTCGCCCGTCGGCCCCAACGGGCGGGGCCTCCTTAGTCACTATATCTACTTCCACCCTCTCTTTCAATAATAATTTGTGCGCCTTTTGTTTTAAAATACGTGTTGAACCAAATAATTACACTTTCTAAGTGTGTTCGTCACCATTTCTTCACCAAAACATTTTCACCTTAAGTGAGAATGGTGCCATGTA
>JAUJPO010078439.1:0-10922 GCA_032270745.1 Tiaropsis multicirrata
ATAAGTTCAGATCTTTTGTTCACTAATTTAAGTTTAGACGTGATGATGTGGAATTTTTCAGTTAAGCACAAATTGCAGGTTTTTGTGCCATTTTTATACGTTGAGGCATGATCAATAATTTTCCAAGAGACAATTGGATCCGTCACGCCAGATTTCTTTAGGTCCCAGAAATGGTTTGACAATTGGGTGTGGCTGGTGGCATCTTCGTGCGTCAAGGTGTATTTATGGGAATTCCACCGATTTTTGAAGGTACCTCCAGTGGTTGATATTACTGAGGTTCTAAGGCTCTCTTCCTAAAGTATAAAGGTTTCCTAAGTTAATTTTTTGTAACTTATAATATTATATTTAGGGAGTGGATTCAACGTTAGATTTGTTCGAGGTAGTTGATGAAGATGATATACAAAAAGCATTGAAGAAAAGACTAAAGAAAATGATCAAGAAGCAAAAGTAAATTGTTTTTCTTTTCAAAATGACACATTTTTATAAAATTTTATCAGAGAAAAAAGAGAAAAAAGATGCCATTTAGATCTGAATGATATCCTTTTAATATCCGAATTAACAAATGAAGTCTAGTAAGAGAATCTGTAAGGTTTTCTTTTTTAGATGCTAATCCCTTTTTTATTATCAATATTCTTTATTTCTTTGTCATAGAAAGATGCCAGAAGCTGAGCAGGTTGATGAGGTATGCGTTTATTAATCCAGCCAATTGAAACCTTTGGGGTATGAATATTCTCGTCGACCATAAGGTTTTAATAAAGTTTTACCTCGTATATTCTTTTGCCTTTTGCTAGGATAAAATGTCTGTTGAAAGAGAAGTAACAGACGAAATGAAGAAAGTTCAATCCTTCAGAATGTCACAGAAATTAAGGTATGTTAGAAACAAGAACAGTATCATTTATATATTGTGTTTACTTTCTTTCGTGTTGTCCTGATTTCTACACATTAACTGTTTTTGCAACAGACTTTATACTATGTATAATTATTTTAATTTAATTTGTTTTTTTTTGTTCACATTGTCTGTAATACCTCTGTGTTTCTTATGTTGTGTATGTGTAGTGTGTGTTTCCTGCTTTTTGTGTGTTTTTCAGCCTTTTATTAACACCTTTTGATTATGGAGCTTAGCTCTCATACTATATACCTTCGCTATACTTTCAGATCAGTTGCCATATCTTACAGCAGATCCAAAGCAGAAATCAAGGTGCTCTCAATGTTCATCAATAACTCTTTTGGATACTACAAAATTGACTTGAGCGCTTTGCCAACTAAATGTCAACTGCAATCCTTGATTTCAAATATGGGTCATCGGTCAGATGTTAGGTATAGATATATTTACTCCTCCAAATTCTGACTTAGCAGCAATGCAATTAACCTTTCGTTTTGGAAAAACGTCTTATGAGTGTAAAATTTTACTATTAGTTCTTTAAAAAACATCAACTACATAAACTCTTTTTTGTTACGTATAGGACGGTTGGATTTAACTCTGATGCCACCTTGGTTATGACGGCTTCTGGAGAAAGTGTGAAAATTTGGAACAGGTAGAATTTATTACAATCAGACTCTCATTTATTTCTTAAATTATCCTAATTCCTTTTCTAATTTTAATTTTTCCCCTTGGTTTGAAAGAAAGGAGTGTGACTAATCTTCCAGACTATTTTTGATTATCATTTTTTTGATACAGGAAGGAATTCAAGCATCACAGGGGGGAGGGTATTGAAGCTCCTTTCTGAATTTCCCAAGAAGGCAAAGACTCACATCATAGTTTTCTCTTTTTACAGGAGTACACAAAAATGTATACGAACAATGGATTCTGATTATTGTCTTTGTTCATTGTTTGTCCCTGGTGAACGTCATGTTATTGTTGGAACCAAGGTGATCAAAGTGTTTATATTATTTTCTGTAGAAATTATTTTCTGAATCAAATCTGCAGTTTAATGAATCCTGGTACATATACTCGTTAGAGTACATGGGTCCTGGCTTGGGAATAAGATTTGGAAATCCAAAAGATGATTATCAATGAAACATAGATTTACAAAAAGTGAGTGGGTTCATTGTGCCACTTTAACAGTTTTTCTTCATTTTGCCACTGTACAAGCGTCAATTTGACCCCTCTCGGACATCCAGAATTACCTCCTCACAATTTAACTTTACCACCGGACATATCCTCCATCCCCTCTACCATTTCTTTCTAGAACAGCCCAATCTGTTAATAACGCTTACTTGTAGATTGTTCTCTGGTAACAGTTGATAACTTACTAAGACTTAAATATTCCTTCTGCTCATAGACTGGAAAATTGCAACTGTTTGATATCAGCTCTGGTATTATCTTGGAGTCAGTTGATGCACATGAAGAGGCTGTATGGAGTATCGCTCTTTCTCCTGATAAAGTAAGCTTCTTTCATAATCTAAAATGTAAAATTTTGTACGATGTGATTTATAACACTCAAAGATACTAAAATGCCTTAGATCAAGTAGTAAAACAACTTAAATCTCTACTAAAATAATAAATGATATAATCTAAGGCTGTACAATTTCTGTTTTAGTCCCTCCTATCTTTTTATTTTATTTGTACTTCTTTTGCAATTTCGCTTGGTTTTCTATTTTTCTATCGTATCATTATTCCTGCTCCAACAGAATGGTTTTGTATCAGGAAGTGCTGATCATGAGGTCAAATTTTGGGAGTTTGACCTGATCGTTGATGAAGAATACTCCTCAATAGGGTATGAAACGTCTCTTTTGAACCTTTCATATTTCATCTTTAGTATACAAAAGTCACTAAAAATAGCTTGAATAAAACAGACTTGTTTTGATGCTTCATTCTCCAAACTTGTTTAAGAGGCTTTACTACGGAAAACTTGAGTGGTCTCAAATTAGCAGGTCAACAGCCTCTTCTTATACTTCATCGCTGATCTCTTTTGCTATGCGGATATTTTGCATTATGCTAGAAGCTGTTTGAACAAGATTTTACTAGAATGTTTTAAAATGCATTGAAATTATTTATTAGTAATATCATATTATTATTACATTTCATCATTTTAGCAAGCGGTTAAGTATATCACACACCCAAACATTGAAGATGACAGAAGAAGTGCTTGCTTTAAAATACAGGTCTGTATGTCTATATGTCTCTCTGTCTATCTGTGAGTGATGTTTTGCATTTTTGCTATGAGAAAATGGTTCTGGAATCCTCTGATTAAAACAAAAATGTTCTACAAATTTCATTCGATTACTTTTTCAATATTTTAAAACCTCGTTTATTGGTAGCAAAGAAACGATTGCCAAGCCAAAGTCAAATAATTTATTTTGTTCTCTTTTTAGTCCTGACGGACGTTTTTTAGCAGTTTCTTTGCTGGACAGCACCGTCAAAGTCTTCTTCGCTGACACTTTGAAGGTTATTTATTCTTCGTTGATCTTTGGTACCAATTCTATCACTAGATTGGCCTGTAAAGGAAGACTGGTTTTTCATTTCATTCTAGTCCAAACCTTCCCATCATTGCTATTCTGTTTTATTTTGTGGTTAATTTGTAGGAAGGTTCTAAAAAATAAGGAGTAGGTTCTCTGGAAGAAGTTGCATGAGGAACTCGTGATACAATGGCCTTATTTTAGTGAAAAACAAATGTCTTAGGCACCTTTTGTAAACACAAAATTATATTTTAGCATCGTTGTATTCTTGTCGGATATGATTTAGGTTTTTCTTTTCTGTCAAGCACTTTCAATTAATGAGCTTCTCTTTCTTGTTTTAGTTTTTCTTATCACTATATGGACATAAATTTCCTGTACTGTGCATGGATATTTCGCTAGTAAGTGATATAAACCAGCTACATTATCGGGGAAATGCCCGCCTTTAAAGCGACTGATAACCTATAAGAGGTTTATAACAGTTTGAATTGTAATAGAGTAAACCCCTCAGTTTATGGTGGAATTCTTTAAGAAGAACCTATATTTTCATAAAAACTAAATGTTTCAATGAGTTCTTACTGACACTCTTCTTTTTTTTTTGCTTTTTCATTTTATCTGTATAGGACAGTACGCTTTTGATCACTGGATCAGCCGATAAAAATATCAAAATCTGGGGATTGGATTTCGGTGATTGTCATAAGTCGATATTCGCTCATGATGACAGGTAAACTTTTTGGAAGAGGCGCTTACCCACGATACTATTCGTATCCGGCACTTTTAAATTCCTTTCTTATGCTGCTAGAAAAAGAAAGAACACGAATTTCTTTTCTCCACTTCAAAATACAATGACTTATGCTCCAATTTTTTCTGACTGATAAATTATAACATGTTTTTTTCACTTCTTGTTTTTTTAGCATTACATCGGTCCAGGTACAACCAATTTATTTCTTCTTTTTTTTCACTTTTTACTCGAGAAAATTATACTACTTAGCTCTTTGTTGCAATTTTTATCCTAGGCTATTCAGGAAAAAAGGATGCTTTAATGTCAGAATCTCAAAGGGGTAATGCTAGAAAAGTCAAAGAATATCCGAAAAAAAAATTGTTTTGCAATACCGGATTATATCGGACAATGTTTTTGGAAACCTTTTCTGTCGGTTAAATTTTGAATCTGTTTGCAACAGTTTAATCGATGGCCTACTATTTACTATTTCAAACTTTTTTTACTACTGTAGGTATTTCTTTCTTCTTTCAGTTTGTCTCAAAAACACATTACTTCTTCAGTGTAAGCAAAGATAAAACCTTGAAATACTGGGATGCTGACAAATTCGAAAATATTATGACGTTGAAGGTATGTTTAGCTATGAGTTACAAAACTGTATATTGGTTATTTTTCAGTATGAGCATAGTCAATAAAAAATCACTGGTCTGACAATGTATGGATATAACTTCTTGCCAACTATTATTTTGTTTAAAAAAAAGTCAAATAGTCAATTTTGTCACTTATTGATCACGTTACCAACATCTTCTCTTGGAATTTGTCTTTTTTTTATTATCCCACGATCAAAAGAAATGACAATAAGTACAAAAGACTTCCAGACCGGGTTTTTTATACTGACTATGTTTTGAAGGCTAGTTTCTGGGTACCGTTAACATTAATACTCTACGATTGAATCCGACGTAAAAGCGGAAAAAAGTTGAATAAAGGTGCATCAGGGTTTTCCCCAGCATCAGGGTTTTCCACGTATTATTTTACCCAGCATTCCGCCCCTTTAGACGACTTTGTTTATATTTTTAGGGGCATCATTTGGAAATTTGGTCAATGGCAGTCAGCCCAAGCGGTGAATATGTAGTATGTAAACAATTATTTCCCTTTAGTAAATTATAGGTTTAAATTGATTATAATGTTATACACGTACGAATTGACTTGAAAACTACCTTATCGGACAAAAGTGACGAAATTTTTTGTGGGTGACGAAAACTATGTCCGACGAATAATTTAGTCCGACATAGTTTTGTCCGACATTGTTTTGTCCGATAAGGTAATTGATTTTCATACGATATAAGAAACATAATGCAAAGTCAATTAGAGATTTAACAGCAAGAAATACTTTCTTTACTCTTTCTAACAATTTCTTAAGGTTACAAGTTCTCACGATAAATCTATTCGACTTTGGCAACGAACAGAAGAATTGTTGGTCATATCAGAAGAACGAGAACAGGTTTAAAAAATATTTTTATTTGAGCTTTGTTTTGTCTGTACACAGACTCGATATTTACGGAAAACTCAAACGTTCTAATTTCTAGTTTGAGATTTTTCAAACAAAGGCGTAAAAAAGCATGATGAAGCACGGTTGGAATTTTGTGGGGAATTGAAGTGATAGCAGAAAAATGAATTTTCTACACTTCTCCCTAGAGACGGGAAGTTTATGGCAAAACAGACAATCTGCACAGAGTATCTAGCGAACGATATACGTTACGTATACTTTGGTACATAATGAACTAAAAACACCGTCCGTCACAAAATCAGCAACAAACCTCGATTGCAAAAATAAGCTCAGGAAGATTTTTAGAATTGCTCTGAAACATTGAAGGTTAGAATGAGTTGCAATACAGACAGATTGATTATTTTCTCCTTATCTTCTTTTTTGTTTACTTTTTTTGTAGGAAAGAGAAGAACTAAACGAAGCGAGTATAACTGAACGTGGAGAAAAAACGGTAAGGAGGCTTTCTATTGGTAATGCAACACCAATTTTGTTTAAATTAAGTTTTTCAAAGTACGCAAAGTGAAAACCTATTTACAGTAGCAGTTGGCCTGTTCCAGAGAAAAACTGTACAGGGAAGATTTTTCGGGGATAATTTTGGATGTCTGACCCCGCTTGTCCGGGGGTAAAACTACTTTCCGGGGGGTTGAAAATGTAAAATATCCGTAAGTTGAAATTATGAGAAAAAGCTTTGATCCTCAAACACCCTGCACAATTTCTTTCTTGGACAGCCTAACAATAGAATAATGTATAAAGTTCAGAGGATAATGTTCTTTGTGACTCTGCCAATTTGAGACCACTCAAATTTTCCGTACAGTAAAATCTTGGAGTTTGGAGAAAGAAGCATCAAGACAAAAATTTGTCTCTTCTATTCAAATGATTTTTAGAGACTTTTTTACTAAAGAACGACTCAAATTAGAAGATAAATTATTTGTAATATATGTTCTTTGTTTTTGTGCTGACACAATTTTTCAGATTGCAGGGCAAGCTTCAGAAGAAGTCAGTCATGCTGGTAAAAAGACCATCGAAACTGTTAAAGCGGTATGAATAATAATATTGCTGCTGTTGCAAAAATAATTCGCTGCATTTTAGTGTCGCGGTCGTGCTCTAAATCCATTTTTGACGGCATTATATTTTCGCGTATTTTTTAATTAGACCGTGAATTTTTCATGGTGTTTAAAAATACGTTATTGGTTTATCTTCTTTAGGCTGAACGAATTATGGAAGCATTAGAAGTATGGAAGGAAGAAACTGTAAAACTGAAAGCGGTGACGTATTATTTTCTTCTAGATTCAAATTATTTATCATTCTTTTAATGCTTTTTCAATAGAACTCGTTGGACACGTTATATTATTTGAATTACATTAATTTAAACGTGCACTACTTTAAACGAATTAATTTTCGCGAGATTAAATTTCGCGACTGAACAGTTTGAGAAATTTCACATGGATTTAATTTCGCGAATGACCATAAAAATGGACATATTTCACCAAATTTGCATTGCAAAATTTAGCGTGGATTTACTGTTGCGGATTTCTCGAGACAAATTTATTGCAAAAATTAGTCCGTTTAAAATAGTTTTGAATTTTTTTCTCGATATTTTCACATGATTTTGAATTTTTTTTGTTTACTGCAGGACCCGAATGCAGATCCACATCCCATATTAAAAGCTTATGGTAATGTTGAGGTAATTTTTATCGAATCAAATTTTCATTTACAAGATACTTTAAATCAAATACAATTTATTGATAGATTTAGGTACCGGGTGACCTACAAAAATGTTTAAGTGTTTGGTGGACTCAAGGAGCAAAACTAATGGTCTTCTATTTAATATAATCATTTCATTCGAAAGAGAGAAGTCTAACTTAAATTTTGAGATATACCTTATTGGTACTAATTTTCGCGCAATTATGCGCAGTCAGGGAGTGCGCAAAAATTAAGACCATGTTTTTTTGCTTTTGGAAAGAAAGTGGCGTTTTTAAAAAATTCTTCAATTTAATTTGTATGCCTAGAAAAAAATATATAGGAGGCCTTTGTGCGCGAAAATTAATACCGATAATTTGAAGACGATTGTCTGGTGCGCGAAAATTATTTTTTCTTGATGCGTGAAAATTAATACGCCCGAAAATTAGTACCTTTATGGTAACTTTTTAAATTTCGTCAAGTATATCCCTTTTTTGTCGTGTTTTTGGACTTAAAAAAGTGATTTTTTCCTTTAAAAGCTTATAACTTGGTAGATATATGATAGAAAATCATTTCTTCGGCTCCACGAGACCACCAAACCTTTTTGTGGGTCACCTGCTACATTTATTAGGTTAGCCGTTATCATGGCAAAAGTCGTTCCCACGATGGTAGGCATGAATTTTGACGCCTGGTTTTATTACCACTAGCGAATGTTAATTTCATGTTCTCTATTCATTTAGCCAAGACGTTATGTACTTGATGTATTGAAGAAAGTTAAATCCAGGTAAGCTAATTCTGCTGTGATATTCGTTACATAATCTGAGGAAATAGTTTTTAAACACTGGACTCCGTAGGCATAAACCCCGGCTTCTTGACCGAGAGTTTTCAAGCTTCCAAGTGGAGAGGCTATGAGACGGGATAGACAAAAATTTCGTTAAATGTAAGAAACTCGGGTCAAGAAGAAAATTTATCCGAAAATACCTTGACAAAAGAAATTTTTTGATTATATGATTTAGTAGAAAGTCTATTGCCTAACTTTGCCTTAAAAGGTCAAATTTTAGGATAAATATTTTGTAAGCTTTGTTTCGCGGAATTTTATTTCGCGACTTTTAACTAAATTTGTGAAAGTGTCTTTTTTTTGTCTGGAAATTCTAGAGAAAGTGTTGATATATCATCAACAGTGGGTTACGGCTTATCTAGGAATAAAAATAAAATGAAATGGGTATTTTTATAATTTTCTGTTTTCTCATTTTATTCAGTGAGCTAGAAGAATCACTACTTGTGCTTCCATTCGCATACGTTACTGACCTTTTGAAACTGATCAACCATTGGATGTCGGTAAGGCTCTATTTACATTCTCTGCTTTAATATTACATTAGTACCAGGTGACTCAAAAAAAACTTCGCACGTTTGGCGACTCCCTGGGGTCGGACGAAATCTTGATTGAAACCAAAGTCACTTTTTTAGAAGGAGGATACTTAATTTTTGAGGTGTATTTTTTTAGTTTGATTCATTAGTTACCAAGTTATGATCTTTTAACTTCAAAATTCACTTTTCGAAAAGTGCAAACGTCAAAAAATGGGTATCAAATTAACAATTAATTCAAAAATGGCAATAAACAAACAATATTTTTGAATTGAAAATATCAGAATAGGAAGAAAATGGAGAAATTCGACAACTTTGAAATAATAATTCTGTGAAAAATGTTAAAAAATGCCTAATTTGACAGAACTTGATACCCCTTTTTGACGTGTTTTTGCACTTTTTAAAAAGTAAAGTTCGAATAAGGTCATAATTTGGTAACTAATGAATCAAATTAAAAAGTTATACCTCAAAATTTAAGTTAGACCTTCCTCTATTACTTGAAAGAAAATTTGAGTTTGTTGCAAAATGTTTAGGGTTTCAATACGCCGTCAAACGTGCGAAGTCTTTTTTGAGTCACTCCAAACAACGGGCCGGTCTTTCCACGTTTGTCTTCTTTGAATCGGCGTATATTACTATACAGCCTGAAACTTCCAATATATTTGCGTCATAATCGTTTAAGTAAATGAATGTGCGTAGATTTACTTGAAAAAAGATCGAGACAGTGTTATTATTTCATATCAATTTGCGATTGAGTTGAATAGCGAGTTCTGTTTATCATATAATGTTTCAAAAAGACAGCAGATATTTTACGCAAATGTCCTCTTTCGCTTACATAAATACTAAATTATTTCTTCGGTTCAACTCAAAACACTAATTACGTGCTTGCTTTCTGAAGTAATTCACTATTCTAAAAACACGTCTCATCATCATGTTCCTCCTATATATATTGTTACGTTAAAAACTCATTTTTAGCGTACCAATTTACGTCAGTCCTATTACATGACTTTTTTCAAGAATTAGTATGACCAATTTTAATTTTATCTTACCCATTCATTAAAATTTTGAGTGATATTTGAGTTGATTTCACAATGCGTTTTTTTGCGAATAGTTTTCTCATCGAAGACATGCTTTTATTCTTACTCAATAGCGTGAATTTTCGTCTAAATTTTCGTTAAAGTTTGGCCGTTGTGATGAATAATTTTGACTTTCTGTCTGAGAAAAGAAAATGCTACCAGTGACACACATAAATTTATAAGATTTTCCCTTCTTTTTTGTTTTCAGAATCTTTGGGATGTTGAACTATCATCAAAATGTCTAACCTTTCTGCTAAAGTAAGCTATCGTGTGACCCGGAACAATCGCCTATGCAGTTAGCAATGCTATATCACGTGACCCAACTGGAGTAGGCTCTAGGTCAGAACGCAATGACTGTGAATGGTCCCGTTCCTCGGTTTAGGGTCTTCATTTCTTTTTGCATTTCAATGGGTAATCTTTTTTGGAATCTGAGTTTTATCAATTTCGCGGAATTTGATTTTGCGGTGGACACCCAAAACTGCCAAAATATATTCCAGAGAAAATGTCTTCCTTTCACTAAACATTTTATCCCTTTCTGTTTCAGGATTCATCATAACCAAATAACAAGCACACAAGTTTTGTTGCCTGTCATGAGTTCACTGAATAGTTCATCTCTACAAGCTGCCAAACAACTCAAGGTATTCTACATAATTCTAGTCTCTCTCTATCTTGAGGCTTGGAATTTGTGCTACATATTTTTTACCAATCCGTGGTGGTTAATCTCAAGTGCCGAATGGTGTTTGTGTTGCTCTGGCGGCATTTTTTTGGCATCTAAAAGAGTTTGAGTATTATTCTTGCTTTTTTTGTCTCACATCGTTATTTGACTATCTACCGTAAAACCAAGAATATTCATAAAGCACAGAGCGTGTTTTCCTTCAATATTTTTTTATCTCGAATGTTAATTTTTTTTATTGGAAGTGTCAATCTGTTTTAAGTGTTTAAGTCATCCAGATTGTATGTTTTCAGTTCTATCATTGCTTTGCGACACCTCTTTAATATCAAGCATATTAAACATATGTATACAAATCATTGATAACCATGACATTTATCCTAGAGCTTTAAATCTCTTACCTTAAGGGAAGAAATTTTCGCGGGAAGAAATTTTTGCGGCATTAAATTTCGCGGCATTTAATTTCGCGGTTTT
>JAUJPO010078450.1:0-40833 GCA_032270745.1 Tiaropsis multicirrata
TGCACTGTAAGGGTCCGATTTTAAAACCCCGATTTCTGTCCGAACGTACGGTAGTTTCGAGATCGAGTGCCCCCCCCGGGCCTCGAGCACTATTTTCAAATTAAAAATAATGTTCTTGTAATTTAATTAAGAATCTACTCTAATTTTTGTCAAAATGGTCTATCGATTTTGGCACTATTAGACCCGCAAAACGGCGAAAATTTGGGAAGAATATTATGTAAGGTTCAAGTCTTTTAGAATTTTTCAAATCTCTCGTCTAGACATGTAACCCTGTTGTTTACTAAATGCTCTAAAAACCTCAAGCTCAAGAGTTGTGATGACAAATTTGTTATTCCAATCTTTTGTATTTTCTCTTTGTAGAATAATTTGTCAAATAATATTTCAATTCTATCAGGATGTATATTAAATAGAATCTTAACCCAAAGTACGTAAATAAGTAGAACAAATGAAACGCCCTGGAATGTGTGTGGTCTCTTTATCGTTCATCCATTCCCTTACATTTGTTATTCCCCATAAATACCCTACCCTACCCAACCCGTATTTGTTGGTTATAAATTATTCTTTAAGTAGTCCTTTAGAACTTTAAGACTTTGAAAAAATGATAGGTATTCTGACAACATTCTGACAACAGAAACTTACTTTTTTTGTTGATATAAAAGGAATTTCTCTCAAAACTGTTTGGAACGTAGAGAATTTCATTTTTATTTTGAGAAAATATTATACCGACTGCGCGACAAAAGCGTGGGAATATAGTTAAACATTCAACAAAATAACATCTTTAATTTGGCTGTTTTTTTTGTTTTTTTGGATTTTCAGCTGAGCGCTACTTTGAAATATATTGCGTATATTATATACTGAATGACAGCAGGTGACTTCCCAGCAGACACGATACGTTGTTTCAACGTTTTTACAATATCCCAACGTTGAAAAGACGTTGAAAAGACGTTGAAACAAGGTTGAAAAGACGTTGATATGATCGAAAATATGTGAAACAGGGGGGGGGGGGCTTTTTTGTAATATCGACCATGATTACGCAATAATACTTAACTTAAGCCCCTGGTTTAAAAACTAGCGAAGCAAAATAATACAACTGAAAATTATCGAACGAATTTCTTTTGAAACTGAGAACTATATATTATGATTATTAGTTCACGATAAAGATTAAGCAAACAAGATTTAAAAAACCGAAGCCTCTAGTCACGTAAATGAAGATTGATTTCTGACAATATGAAAACAACAGGTAAAGAATATTTCCGTTAAAGCCCTTTAAACACAAGCAGAGACAGTCTCATCGGGGGCCACCAAATTATCAGCAGAATTTTATAATTCGAAAATAAAAAGACACATATTGAATAAGTTGCAGACATAAAAGACATGTACAACTTTTGTTATTGATTATATAGAAACATCAAGATCTTTGCAAATATATTTGTTCCGGTTTTGACAAGATTCTAGAGCGCGGCGTCATGAAAATACAGTAATAAATAGTATATGAATTTTGTTGTTGATTTTCGGGGTTACATAAAAATTTCTTATTCATAAATCAGCATTTTCTTTTTATATCGTGTATTAAGCTAATTTGCTAACGTCGTGTTTGCAAAGTTTGAATTCTTTAAAGCTTAAAGTTTCTCACAAAAAGGTGGCTTGGTGAGTCAAGTTTAAGCTTGCGGTCCCTTTTGGAATGACTTGCTTCGCGTGTCCTAGTGCCTTCATTTTTCCACATGCTTTAAGTTCCCTAGTGCCCAGTCTCTCACGCACCTCATGTGCCCTAGTCTCTCACGCACCTCGTGTGCCCTAGTAACTTAATATTTCAAGTGCCTTAGTGCCCAAGTGCCCTAATTTTTAACGTGCTTTTTCAATACTGGCCAGAACCAAAGATACAGATTCTTGTAATTCATGATGTTGATTTTGAGTCGTTGAAGCATCAAACGAGGATATAGATCCTATTTTTTGGACAGTGTTGTAACGCTATTGGTTGAAAAAGAAACCGACCATGACGTCAGATTAAACTAAAAAGAAATCGCAAGCAAATCACGAAATTTCTTTTCAAGGCGAAAAAAGGAAATTTTTTTGTGAGCGACCTACCCGATGAGTTGAGAGTAATCGTTTAAACTTTAGGTAAAAATATTGAAGAAAGATTATTAACTTGTATCAAATAAATGATAGAAAATAACAAAAAGAAGGGAATCTAGGTCTTAACTAAAATGGCGACAAAACATTTATGCTTATCTATCACTACAACTTCCACGAGGCGAGACAAGGAAGAATGGGAACAAGTTAATATCACAAAGACTGAAAAAAACAAAAGGACCAATAACAGGCTCATTATATACTATCATAACCATAAATGAATGATGATAGTAAGAAGATCAAAGATATCATCAACATTGTAATGTATACAGTTCAAACTGTAATTTGTTGAAAAAGAAAATAACAGGCTTGTTTTCACTTCAGACTTATTTTTACACAATCATTCTTAGTACACAATGAACAAGGAAATTAAAGTTTTTTTTACCTAAATTCTAACGTGTCCTTACGTTGCCCTACGTATACGTATACGGATATTTTCATTACGTTATTTTAGGCTCTAACGAACCATTTTTTCTTTCATACTATTCATTGCCACGGAAAGTCACGTGATATACTTTTCAACCAATAAGATTTAATTATTGCGAGTTGAAAACAAACACTAAGGTTTAACTCGCTAAAAGATTTTGTTTACTGATTACACATAATTAATCCTTAGTAAGTGTAATAAAAATTTGAGAGTATTTTAAGACTTTTAAAACTTAGGTCTAAAGCTTGTGCCAAATCTTAGGTGGGGATCACGGAGAAAAGGTAAAATTCGAATTTTGAAGAACTTTATGACAACTGAAAATGTGGAATTACCAAATTTTATACGAGACTCGACTGATTTTCTGTTTTTACCATCCTCAAATTTTGGTTGCAAATACGCATTAATTTTCTCATTTAAAAATCAGAGAAAGTTCTGATTGCTGCCAAGCAGCAAATTAAAAAAGCGTTATTGAGTTTGAACGCAGAGATAATTTCTCTAGCCATTCAGTTTGTTTAAAAAGCGGTATTCTTTTTAATGAATCCGGATGATAAAGTGACCAGCGGTACACCAGGATAAACCATTGAATGGCAATAAATAAATCTGCATTAAGAGAATACCGTTTGATTTCCGTTTATTGTCGAAACATTTCCGTAAACTTATTTTATTCGTTTTTAACTTTGACCCCGTTACGTTAATAGTTCGAAAATCCTAAAATTCTTTTTTGAGTAATGCTCTCCCAAATAGTAATGGTATAGTAATGGAAATTGTATTCACAAAAGACCAAATGGAAAACACTTCCAATAACAGAATATTAAGATCCAATGCATCGTACGAAAATAAATTTTGATGATGGCCAGCTATTTCAATTTGCTAAGATTCGATCGAATCTACTTAGCAGAATAAGGGGACCAGGGGAGGCAGAACTTCAACCTTTTTTTCGCATTCCCTTACAGTAGAGGGAGTGGACCGAGGGGCGTTACAAGTGGACAAATATAGAATAGTTATTGCTTTTCATAAACAAAAAATTATAAGCAGTAGAAGACATTGCATTCATAAGTATTAAAACCTTCGAAAAGCTGATTATAAATACAATGTAATGAGAGGATAATCCTCTCATTGAATAGTGTTGATTATGTCTCTACTCTCTGCTCATACAAGTTTTCTGGCATTGATAATTAAAAAAAAAGTTTGTTTTCTTAGGTGGAAGTTTTTTTTTTTTTAGCCCTGGTTCGTTCAATCTCCTCCCCCTTTTCAGATCTGATAACATTAATTTAAATTAGGAGCACAACCACTTGCAAATGCAATTGCAATTGCAGTGAACAAAAAAACAAAAAGTTAACATTTATTATGCTTAAAAATTTTCCTGACACCAGACCCGATATCTACGAAAAACCAAACGTTCATTCCTTAGAGGGTCTCTGTTCCCATTCGCAATTTCTAGTTTGAGATTTTTCAAACTAAGCGTAAACAAGCGTGGTGGTGAAGCGCGAGTGAAATTTTGTGGGAGATTTAAGCGGCAGCAGAAAAATGATTCTTTTACCCTTCACCGCAAAGACTGTTTCACAGGAAATTTACGAAATAATCTGCACATAGTATACAAACAAATGATAAACTTGAGGTAATACTATAGTACAGAATGTCATTATTATAAGAAGAAACCCTATTTCCAGAGATCTTTAGACAGGGGAGGAAATATTAAAGCATGATTTCGTTGTTGGTCCTGAAAATAATGAGAAGATAATTGTATTGATCACTTACTTAAGTCAGCATTTTGTGCTGCTTCCATATAATGTCCAAATAATAATGCCACAGCAATTAAAGACATGTAACAAACCATTTTCAATGAATATTTAAGGATTCAGTACTACAAGAAAATACTAATGATACAGCCAGCTGTAAGAAATAGATGTGTATTTTTTTCTTTCGCTAGAAAAAAACTGTCAATCATTGAACAATTATGGATTTGGTGGTAAGAGTAACCAGAACCAAAAATAATTTCTGCTCAAACTAAATTGAATATTGACCAAATTTTCACTCAGCATATGACTGACACCTAAGTCGAATACAAAACAATAGATACATACAAAATATACATATCTTACTTTACAATTCACAATCACCAAGAAATACCTTCCATAAAAATATTGAACCCTCAAAAGTTGAACCCCTACAGGATTACTAATAAAACCAACGAAGGCATAATGAGAACAATTTTTGACAAAATCGTCTGGTTAAAGCCAAAGACAACAAAAATTTCTTTGTGTATTGAGAAGAGATGTAACCAGATATGTTATTTCCTGTACCCAACAGTCAAGAGACGTTTTGTCAACGTCTTTCCGGTGAAAAACATTGCAAAGACGTTGACAAAACGTCCCGTGACTGCTGAGGGAATGTATCTTATCCCAAATACACAATTATGTTTTTAGCACATTGTGTTAGTATGAAGTACACATAATTACAAAAGAAAGAACGCAAACCTCTCTTTAAAATAAACAATATACTAACTTCAACAAAATTCAAGAATCACTCAACAAACGACCCTTCTAAAGTAAACAACATAAATTACAAAATATATCTCTAAAAGATACCAACCAATCAAAGTTATACCACTGTAAAAGCTTTTATATCTATCAAAACTGCATCCAGGATGGAAAACTAAATATATTTGGATAAAGTCAATTCACTGGATCAATCTGCATAACGAAACGGAAAAAATAACTTTTTGCTTTCTTTGAAGAACATGCTTGACAACAAATTACAGACTACTTTTTGCTCGTTCAAAATTGCAACAATTCATATGCATGCATCTGATGTCTTCTCCATTTCAATCGCCTTATAAAGAACACTGGTTAAGATCAACCCGTCATCCAACTACGATGTAATCAACTCAATCAATCAATCAAACAAATTCGAATAAACAGAGGTGATGATAGCTCTTTTAAAACAAAAAGAAAACAAGGAGATCTAAACACTAAGTTGTATAATATTTCAATTTAACAGCTAAAGAAGTAAGGAAAGCAAAAAAAAGGATTGGGAACTAAGTTTGTCGAACATTCCATAGCATGGGGAATAAGGTAAGCATGGAGAGCCACTTTAAAAGGTCGACAGCGCATCTTAAAATGTCATGCTATTTTTAAGACTTTAATGGAAATATCAGGAATACCATTACACGAATGCAGTAAAATATCTCTTTGTTACTATACGGTATATGAGATGATTCAAACAAATTCACCTGTGAACCACTGATGTTTGTTGTCAGAGTCATAAGATTGCCCTTATGCGGTAAAAGAATTACATCAATTTCTATACAACATGCACATAAATAGTTTCTGATGTCATCATACGTTTTGTTGTTTGCCTTGCTCATTATAGCATGAGTTGGATAATTGAAGTCAAATCCTAGATGGACAATCAAGAACAATCAGGCAATACTGGAAAATTAGATTTATAGAATAATATACATATACTCTTTAAGAACTTTAGAGCTCAGTTTGCTGCCCAGCAGACCAAACACACAACGTTATTTCAACATTGTTTCAACGTGCAAATAACGTTCTGACGTTAAAACAACGTTGTTTGGACGTTGAGACAACGTTCCGTGTCTGCAAGCTAAAAAAAGTGTTTTTCGATCATTGATCCATCTGATCCATGTATTGCGTGTACTCTTTGGAACAAACCCGAATTGTACTGTCAGTGTTTATTTTTTTGAAAATTTTTCTGTCAATTGTTCAGGTCAAGCATATGAAAATGTTCTTTTATGTATGTATTTAGGTATCATTTCTTTGTTGGGTCTAAAACTGACTTTTGTTGAAATGTCACATCAATCAATCAAAACACTTTAAACAGTGAAGGTCAGACATGCAAATGATTAAAATACACAAATCAAGCCATATATTCTTTAGTCGTGTTAAAAGGACCTTTATAAAAGTTAAAAATCTGACTTTATGTAATGACTCAAAACACCTTTTTGGCCATAAGCGAAGAACACAAAAATGATGATAGTCATGTTGATTTCAAATTTCAAAAAGTGAATGCGCTAATTATCCACTAATGAGTTGTAATAAGCCTTTAATAAACAGCGGTTAATGTTTCAAAAAACACGAAAACAGGCAAAACATCGCAGATCAAAAACTGGTTTATTATCATAGCCGTATACAAATTTAGATTAACAAAACCCATTATAGAATTGTTTTTAACAGGCGAATTAGCACACTAATTAACATAAACTTGTGCAACCCAGTACATACAGGACATCAATTTGACGTCTAAACAGCGTCTTTCAGCGTCAAAGAAACGTCATATGGACGTCAAAAATAACCATCTCTTTTGTTTATGTTAAAAATTTCCAAAATTGATCTTTCAACGAAAAATGTTTGTAAGGTGACTCATTTTGGTTGTAAGCAGAATTTGCTGCCAGTTCTTGTGTTTGTCGTTGCACATACCATCATTATTGGAATTTTTTAATGCGTTTTTAACATGCCGCCATATGTGACGCCCGCTTTATATATTTTTGACAGCTTATTCTACAGCAGACTGAGACTGTGGGGGCATTTTTTCTTTCAACATAATTTCAACGGTCAAACAACGTTCGGACGTTAAAACAACGCTGTTTCTGCTGGGCTGGGACATTCTTTCTCTTCAACGTCAGCTTTTTGTTAGATTTTCCAAATTACTCGTTGACTCACTTATTTGAAGGCTTTAAAGAGAATTAGAGATTTATACCTACTTGGGTTATGCGCGGTGAATCCCAAAAGATAATCCCAGATTGAATGTCTGTAGAACTAAAACAATCTCTTCCTTCCTATGCTACCATATGCCAATACAGTAGGCAATTCTAAAGACATTGTGCAACGTTACGTGGACATTTACACACTTTATTTTGCAACCTTTTGTTTGAGGTGTTGATCAAAACGTTTTGCTTGGAGGCCTGAAGGAAGTTTAGAATGAACAATGAACCAAAAAGATAAACTAAAACAAGCCCATTTAATTATAAGATGGAATATGAAATAATTAAAAACGCGAGGCGGATCGTTAAAATTATTCGCGAAAGTCAACCAACCTGAAATTTCCAAACTGCTTATTGAATCAAAAAAGTTGATGCCGATTTTTCGTGGTCATCTTCGCGAAATTTCTCAAGAACTGCAAATGGCTTTGAGGAGAACTCGCGAAAACGTTTAGACTAATTTTTAGCGAGTTCTCAAAGGTCAAATCTAGAATTACTGTAAATTATACAGTATTGTTTTAACGTCCAAACTAACACTATTTCAAATGTCAAAACGTTATTTGGACGTTGAAAGAACGTTGCGTGTCTGATGGGAATAAGACAGTGATAGACAGATGGCGTCAGTTACTAAGCACAGTTCAATTCACATCAAAATAAGCAGCTTAGCAGATAGGTGATGTATACCGAAATGATATCAAGGCTAATAAGTATGATCATTGTAAAATAGAGACTGGAAGAAAATGCAATTAGATGGTAATAAAGGGATAAAACGATGCATTATAATTGATTCGTACTAAATATCTCATTAACATTTTCTTTGATTGGATTGGTATCGGGTTTACCTATTTTATGAAATGTATTTTAAGAAGCATGCAAAAAGCGTCTGGAACCGACAAGAAGTATCTACTTGGATAAATTTTCGCGGATGATCTTTTTCTGTCATTTTGGACAAAAATCTCTATACACTTTCGTATCGTATCTAATTGTAAGAGACGGTTTATTGCAATTGTTCAAAAATTTCAACCTCTTGAGCACTTTATTAGACGACTTTTTACGATAAAGGGGATAAAAGCTAGGATAACATGAATTTGTCCATGTGGCTTTTAGTTTTGGTACAAATATACGTCATGACAAAAACAAAATAATTTTTCAAGGATATGTAACACAAGAATGCTAATATTAATGTCAACAAAATCAAAAAGAAAGAAAACTTTTCAGCGCAAATTGATGACAACATCAACACACGCGACTCGTAAATCCTTTAAGCATTTTTTAAGACCCTCTTTTTTGTAACATTGCGTCATTTCTCTAAAATTACGAATATTACACATTAAAAAAAGTTTACTCACAAAATAAGAGCAAATAACGTTTATGTATCGAACGAAAACGATTTATTCCTTATATGGTAAAATATTTATTGATTAAACAAGACGAGGATTTTGCATAACTAGTCTCTTTTGTAACCAGTTTGACGGGTTTATCTTGCGGCTAAAGTGCATGCAATCGAACAATGAATCATGGGTAATCTTAAACTTTGATCCCAGTGTGCAATGAAATAGTATTATGCAAATCAGAACAGAATTGGCCAGAGGATGTTGTCCAGCAGTAAAGCGAAATTGGCCATGTCCGGGATTAATTTTGGATCAGAACAGCGCTTGTCTGGAGATATAATTACTGTCCGGGGTTTGAACATGCATCGTCAACCTCCTGCAAAATTTAATCTTGTGCAAAGCCCAATTCTATCATAGGTTTTATTCTAGCCTCTATGCCTAAACTGCTCCTTTCTCGGAGATGCAAAATTGCACAAAAAGATAAAAAAATAAAAAAATGAACAAAATAAGCAAATGAACTTCAACTTCAATGAAATTTTAAAGAAATCGAAGGCACCTAGTTTTGAAAATGAATGTATAAAAGGTGTCACAAGACGCACGTTTATTCCCAAATGTCAAATACACGATTTGATACTCGGAAAGTGTTCTAAATAGAATCTCTGACTTAAAAATAGAGAGGTCAAAAAACAAAAAATAGCTAAAAGCTAAAAAATGTCGGATTGACGTCAAAGAACCCTAAGAATAATATCTTTTCTTATTCTTAAAAAAGTCATAAACATTTTCTGTTTTCTATTCTCAAGAAGGATAATTTTTATTTATATGAAGCACTATTAATGCTACTATTAATGCTACTTTTTAGAATTTCGGATTACCCCAGCATGCAAAAAAACAACATTAAAACATTCCTATGAAAACAAAAAGCTGTTTGAAGACTTCAGAAATAAACGTTTTTTTATAAGACACATTAAAATTCGAAGAAGCCTTAGAAGTCTTTTAATTCATGTGTACATAATCAAAAATGAAAAATGTTCTTATTTCTATACTTTTGATTCTTCAAAGCCTTCAAATGTTCTTAACATGTTCTTAATTTTTTTTGACCTCGAAGCCTTATGTTCTTATAAAAAACGTGTACAGCTAGAGAAAATCCAATCAATTTTGATTAATTAAAGATTTAACAAACAATTAAACTTTTTGGAAAAAAACAAACAAACCAACTGTGTCTTTAATAAATCCCGTCTCATTGAAACAGTATATCCTATTTTGGAAAGGTGTTGATTAAACTAGCAGCATGAGGCCCAAAGGAGATTTTGTATCAAATGTGAGACACACTCTGTAGCGCGTATCCAGCAAATCAGGACCTTCCCCTTTTTAAGGTAACTTAAACCTAACATTGTTTTGACGTCCAAATAACGTTCTGATATTGAAACATCGTTTTTTGGACATTAAAACAACGTTTCGTGTCTGCTGGGTTGCAGTGTATGTACCACAAACTCACTCCGTACAAAACTGATCTAGATAGATAGAGTCCACGACTACCAGCAAATTTAACCCATTACGGATTAAGGTCTACATATTGTTAACGACGGCCTTAAATTAAACTTATGAAATTTCAACACTAACTAGAGCAGGAGATATATTCCAAGTCTCTTCCTTTGGACAGCTTTGCTCTATGGCCTTTTGTTTCGGTATTATCGGTATCGGATTGTTATATAATTGTTTTCATTTAATATTACGTAACTTCATGTCCAGTATAGCCCGTGCTATGACAGTAATAACATGCAAATAACGAAACTATTTCAATGTCTACATCTTTTTAATCCAAATTTTAATGCCTGGAATTTTCAGAACAGCAGTTGTGAGTTGAATTAATTTTCTCTAGAATACATTCTTTACGTGAGGCTCCCCCATTTGACCTTGAATTCACGCATTCACGCGCATTCTTTTCCCAATTCACGTCACACCCTCTCTTAGTCTTTCTTTGGAAAAAAATTATTCAAAATTTTCGAAAATCAGCCTTTCTAGATTGGCTCAAACAAGCCTCTTAGACTTAGAGAAGACATCAAGAGGGAAATTTATTTTTTAATATCAATGGACAGATTCTACTTTTTCACGCGTCACGAATTATCCTGAAATTCACGTATTCACGCGCAAAAAAAATCCATTTCACGTATTCACGGCATTAAAAAGTGCCATTCACGCGTTCACGCAGACCGCTGGGGGAGCCCCTTACATAGTAAAATGTGCAAAGAATATCTATAGTAGACTGTCTGTGTATCTTGAAGATATATCGCTCAAAACTGTCCTTAACTCTAATTATTTTTCTAATCCCCTCAGCTAACAAATTCTGATAAAAGACTCTCCGTTACTCGAATCTCTCTATCAATCGAACATATTTCCATTCTTCTGTAGACTGGGGTCATTTATCACGTATATTCGTGTTAAACGCCTACTGTTTATAATTTTCCGTTGTTCATCTCGACTCTTTTACATCTGTTATTATTTTAGTCGTGTAGATGATAGACTACTCTTCTGTAGTGTTCGAGTTACAGATTGTCTACAGTATAGTTGACTATGTGGGATCAATAGAATATATTGTGCATTAATTGAAATATACTCGTATACCTTCTTCCATTGCAATACTGAAGATTTACATAGGTGATATTTTGCGGAATTAAAAAAAAAGTAAAGCGAATTAAATGTTTCCTGTCAAATATAAAAGTTGCGAAGTGGACCCAGCAGACACACAAGGTTATTCCAACATTGATTCAACGTCCAAATAACGTTCTGACGTCGAAACTAACATTCCTTGGACTTTAAAACAACGTTCCCGTACCTACTGGGAACCGTGAGATCTGCTCATCAATTTTACAAAATAACAAGATGAGAAAGTATTTTAAATTACATCACATGAACTTATAACGCCTGGCCGCAAAAATGTGCCCCTTCAAAATTTGTAAGCCTCAAAATCTAATTCCATCATAAGGAATCAATTTAAGGGTAACCACAAAAAAATAAATTTGAGTTTAAAAAATCTATTAATGAAACAAAATTATTAATGGCAGAGGAATGTTCGAATGCAGTTCTTTGAAGTGTTTCAACTGCGTAAAAAATATTGACAATAATCATATAATAAACTTTGGCCAGTGAATTCTTTTTCAAAATGTTTAATAATTTCTTCCAAATAAGGCAAAAATCCTTAGAATCTCTCTCTTATTTTTACCCTTCTTGAAGTGCCTCTGGTTTGCGTAAGTGTTTATCTTTGGGTAAAAATTTCTCACACAGTGCATTGTAACAAAAACAATCTTTTGGATCTCTTGATTTTAAAGCTAAACGGAAAAATTTGGTAGTTTATTTCGACAGACAAATTACTATATGTAGAACTGTTATTAAAGTTCACACAAAAATGGAAAAATATATGAATTGCATCTACCTTTATATCGGACAAACTTAATCGGACAAAACTGACTAAAATTTTGTCCGAGCTTGGTGGCCTCGTGGAGCCGAACGAATGGTTTTCTAATAATATATTTATCTCATTAGAAAGAGGAAATTCTAACTTTTGATTTATAATTTTTTAATTTGGTTCAGTATTTACCAAGTTATAAGTTTTTAAAGTAAAAAGTCACTTTTGAAAAAGTGCAAAAATACGTGAAAACGGGGGTATCAAACAGGAGGCCACCAAACACTTAAACTTTTTTGTGGGTCATCCGGTAGTCATGAAACCTGGGACCTTCTGAGTGTCAGTAAATTATCTATGTAATTCGGGACCACACCCACCTAGGGCCAGTAAACACGGGACGTCATAAAAGCGGTTAAATTGTTATTATTTATACAAAAGTGCACGAATTTGCATTCATTGTGTCATTGCACAGTTCGGTCTGACGCTTCAGAAAGCAAAACATAATATACTTTAGGTTTTGATAGTTCTGATATCTTGGTTATCAAAAATAGCAAAAGGAAAACAGTAGTAAGTACATTAATGCATGTAGCTATTTCGGAGCCTTAAAAGAAAAGTGTTCAACCACACTAATTATCCCAGACTTATTAATCAATAGATAATTAGAACCGCCTCATTAGCAGGTTTTTAAAAGTGATTAAAATCAAGTGCGATTAACGTTTTTTTTCATTAGCAACTGAAATTTAAGACCCTAAAGAAACTGCCGAAAGTGAAAACAGAAAGACACAGTAGAAACCGTAAACTTATTTCTTTTGAGGAATAAAAAATCATCTGAAACACACAACATTTAATTTTCAAAAGTATAAAGTCTCAAATCCCCTTGTTCATCAAGGGTACAAGGGAATCAATAATCCTGCTAAATCATTTTTTTCCTTTCATTGACGTCATTATCGCGGCAAACTTTTAAGGCAGATTAATGATTATTTTTTTGGATAAATATTCTTCGGAAAAACTTTATCGCACATAGCCATTTCAAAATTCTCAGAAAGGAAGATTCGAGATTTGAATAATTGGCACATTTAAAGGATATAAAATATAATGGGTTACGCAATGGGCTATTTAGGACGTTAGACACGTCCGTGGCGTGTTTAAATAGCCCCTGGTGTAACCTCGCTAGCATCGAGGTTATCAACTTGCCAATTTGAGACCATTTAAATTTTCCGTAGTAAGGTCTCATAAACGATTCTAGAGAACGAAGCATCGAGACAAAAAATTTGTCTCTTTTTTTGAAGCGATTTTTAGAGACTTTTGAAACTAAAGAACGACGTGGTCTCAAATTGGAAAGTGAATTACAGTCGAAGCTCTAATTAGCGGACACCATCGGGAATTCGGCTTGGTGTCCGCTAATTGGAGCTGTCTGCCTTTTGCAACGTTTGGTAATGTAGGCTTTAAATTCGGAGAAAATAATCCTTCCGCTAATCAAAGCTATCCGCCTTTTGGGGTGTCCGCTAATTGGAGGTTCGACTAGGTCAAATTAGTAATGTAAACTGGGCGAGATCAATCGGAGAGGAAGGTAGTTTCTATGTTGAAAACTCTTGACATTTATAAAGCTAGCGTAATGTCCCACGACGTTATCTTGTAATTTATAGGACACTCGATTCCTTGTTTGAGCGTTCTCGTTTGCTGTACTTTCGTAACTTCCCTTTATATTTTTGAGAAGCTATAGTTTCTATTTTGAGATATTAGGTTAAATTCTAAATCTTTTTGGATCTACATGAAAAATGACTTATGAAAATAATCAGAGTAAAGTTAAATCGCGGAACAACCAATTATCTCAGCATGACAGAAGCGGTCATACTTTTTAAGTTCTTAACATCACAAACATTGAACCAAGAAAAAAACTAAAAAGATTTATAGGTCAGAAAGATGATTTAAAAGGTTTTTTCGATTACACATTGTTACAAAACCGCTATGCAATGACTTTATTTTGAAACGTTAAAACATTGTTAAGACGTTGAAGCAACTTTGAAAAAACGTCTTGTGTCTGCTAGGTTAGAACCAAACAGAGAATCAACCATGCTGAGATAATTGGGCTGTGTTTACTGAATTTAAGAAATAAAAAGGTTGTTCCGCGATTTTACTCTTATTATTTTCATAAGTCATTTTCCATGCGGATCGAAAAAGATTTAGAAATTAACTTAATAGCTTAAAATAGAAACTAGACAACAGAAAATTTTAACTTCTTAGATAAGGTTTGGGGAATTAGGTATTCATCCTTGGCAGGGATTTCAGCTCAGCGGGGAATGTTTCGGAGGGCATCTAGCTATCAAGCTTGGTTCCAGAATAAACACACGACGTCATTTCAACGTCCAAATAGCGTTCTGACGTTAGAGCAACGTTGTTTCGACGTTAAAACAACGTTCCATGTCTATTGGGATGCTGTGATTACTAGACAGTTCAATTGCAGTCTCCATTCCGATCAAAAACAAGTAAAGAAAGACACCATTATTTATGCTAATTATGCCTTGTAGACATCGTTATCAGTTTGCTTTAATTGCCAAAGACGTAATCAATTACTTGACTCCGTTCAAACAGAACACAAAATTGAAACTAAACATGGGTTATCTTTTTTCTCATGCCAATTATAGTCTAATGGCTGCAATTAGCTCATCCAGATTGAATGCGCAAAATAATTATTTAATTCACAATGTACACCCTGAAATGCTGTAATTCATTTTTCGAGCATTTACAAGTGATATTAGAAAAAATGGCGACCAAAGAGGGGTGTAGACCTGCCAATTTAAGATCGCTCAAGTTTCTGTAGTAAAGTCTCTTAAAAGAGTTTGGAGAACCAAGTATCGAGAAAAAGTTTTTTTCTTTTATTCAAGCAATTTTAACGATTTGAACGAGCTTCAGTCAAACAAAGAATAACAGCAGCTCTTTTATTCTCAAACAAAGACTATGAATGAACTATGGATAAATACTTCTTCTGGGTATAACCTGGTTATTTTCAATCATTTTTCTAGCATCTTCCCCCACACAAAGCTAAGGCTACCATTTTTAAGAAGTGAGTTAGAAGAGGGGCACTTCATGTAGTACTTTCATTTTGCGGGCGAATGAGCAGTGACTTATAGAGATATTTATCACTTTATGTTGTATTGATTTTTAGATGTTGTTGTTATTTTTAATATTGTTGATTCAATTAAATATTTCAGCATTTTTAGACTTTTGAATGCATTAATACACGCATTAACATCTAAAAGCACTAGTGGTTTATATAATACTAATTCTAATTAATCTTAACAAGCAATTGATGCCAGCAACCTCATTCAAAAAAAGTACCATGTTTGCATTTAAGCTTAAAACAAGTTAGGATAATCCCGCATAGTTATTTCCTGTTTTTGATCAGAATTAAATAGAAAATTGTTTAAGTCTTGTCTCTCTGAGAATTTAGAACCATAACAAGAAAAATGGCAGTCACACATGAATGAAAAGGTTTAACTTTTAGCAGCCTCCAAAGAGATTGAAATGTTACGTGACTGAAGGATTTTCGTTGCTAAGCTCTCACGTCTCTACGATCATAAATCATAATTTCTCAAAACATCTCAAAATTTGATTTGATGAAAAATTTAAAGCTAAACTGAACTAAAAAGTCTGTTATGGTTGGTCATAAGAGTTCTCTTTCTCACCCCTCCCAAATCGCTCTTTTCATTTTGTTTTAATTCTGATTGTTGCCTAAGGGGTATATTTGGTACAAGAAAATTTTAACCCCTGCGACTAAGGTGGGTCAGAAACCTAGTAACAACTATCTTTGGTTCTATGTAGTCCTACTGAAAATCTTTGAGGTATTGTGGTACAACCAACCACAATTGAAAACAAAGAAACATCATTTCTCTAGTAGAATATCACATTGAGTTTTCAATGAGACCATTTCTGTTTGCATTTCAACTAGAAACCACTGACTGAAAGGAATTTTAGACAATAACAAGTTAAGAAAAAAATAAGAATTCCCTTAAGAAAATTGGGATAAGCTGGTGATTAAATTGTTTATTAGGTGAATTAATTAAAACCATGTTCTAACTGTTCATTTAAAAACACTTTGATTCCCAAAACACAGAAATAATAAATTTAATAAATCATAATAACAGCATACAAAATTTGTATGGAAAATGAAAAATACTAATTTTACATATATTTTGACCGCGAATAAAGGTATTTCAACTTTTACTGACAATGAATGAATAAATGAAAATATTTGAACACTCACTTGAGCGCCATCGAAAATTACAAGAACGTCAACTGATCTTTACAAGTTCTTATTCAGCTATTTGAAAAAGGTAGCCAGAAATATCATTTTGAAAGATTACAGTGATTTTTGGAGTGTGCCTGTTTATTTAGTTTATTAGCCACTGGCAGCACGATTCAAATAGATTTTAGAAATTGGCTTTACTAAGGTTTTTTGCGATGCAAAACATTGGCTGTTTACTCGCGTGATCCACTGTCCGGAAAGCCAATAATAAGATAGAGAAACAGACATTAAAATGGCTTAAAAACACCAAAGAAAGTTTATTATAAAATCGTTTTATCTTGTTGAAATTCTTCTCATTTCCGCAAAATAATAATAAGCATCTATCATTGGAATGTTAAAATTATCAAGGTCACATAAAAAAGGTCAAATAAAAAAGGTCACATATTTTAGACAACTAGACAAATTGACAATTTTTTAATCGAATTATTGTGCTTTTCAAATTTGTGAAAATGACAATTATTGACAACCCTACCCTGTCTGATGGGTATCAAACGCATTGGATCCACAGGCATTTCCTTGGTCTTGACCATAAAAACTGGAGGAAACTCAATGTCAAAGGAAATTGAACAATTGACTTTGACTGATGTGTCTGGTCAATAATATAAAACTACAATTAATTGGATTACGGCAAATAAAATCCATTAATGACAGAATTTTTTGAATAAGAGGTTGTTGAAAATGGAAAAAAAAGTCTCCAGCCAGATGAGACACAGTGTGTCACATATTACAAAATTTGTCTTAAATTGATACATTTGTATCAGAATGTAAATGAATTTCTCTAGAAATGACTCTGAGCAACAACCAACAAAGAAGCTTTTTATATCAAAATATTCGAAGTATTTAAGTAAGAAATGCAGGACAAATGTATAAATTTACGACTTTGGATGAAAATTGTGACACTCTGCAATCTTTAGTTCAAATAAGTTGACAAAAGCTTGAACCTGGAATAATTTAAACAACGCTTTTTATGCAAAAGCAGTGCTTTCATTAGGGAAAGGATGGTTCCCAACAATTTTTATGATTGATATAATTGGTAGTTCGTGCCCGTTGAATTGAATTTTTTTACTGTATTAACGAACGGAAAGTTTTTTTAATGAAATGAGATTCCCATGACATTCCACGAGTTATATAAGCCATAAAAACACATGAACAAATGGTCGAATGACTCAACTCAAGAAGCCTCTTAAAATCGTGTATATGTGTTATTTTTCATATAAGAACAAACCATATAAGAACACAAGGCTCATAAAACACCAAAAGGCTAACAACACTCTAAAAGCACATTTCAATTGCTTGAAAACTACTAAAATGGCACTTTCTCAGTAAAATTGGGAACATATTACGAAGAAAGATTTAGCTAGATTTCAGAAAATTTAAGAACATCCAAAAGTGTTCTAATAAAAAGAAAGCGTGTTCATCAAAATTTCTCACAAGAAGGTGCTCAAAAAAAGAGGCTGGGTTTATAGGCTAGACATTGATAAAGGGGAGTGGCAATTGCAATTGGTAAATGGTGTTATTCCTTAGTGTTAGGAGTTCATCACGTTATCTTTTTCCACTAAAGTTTAGTTGTGATTTTTTTACAATTAAACTACAGTGGTAAATATTCAAATTTTGGAATGTTTTCCCACAACGTCGGTCAAAAGGCTGTGGACTCTTAACCCCACCCAATGCTTTTGAAAGAGGTCTGTTGGCATCTGGTAGCAATATCTTACCTTATTTACCTTGCTTACCTTAACGAAGGAGCACATTTCTAAAAGTCTACAGACCTTTTGTCCAGCATTGTAGAACCCCAGCAAGCAATGGACGTCTTTTTAACGTTGTTTTAACGTCTTAGAAATGTTTAATGTTGAAAAGACGTTGAAACAACGTCGTGTACCTTCTGCGATAGATTACGTGATAGATACTATGAGTAAGCCTCAGTTACTCACACGAAGTCTCGCCTTTCTCCTAATTTCAATTCTCCCTGTCTTCAGTGCTAAAACAGAAGCACCATTTGCTACAGTTTATGTAAGCGGGTAACTTAAAAAGAACACACATCATAGGAGGGCAACGGCCAAAATCTGGGTTACGTGGTGCTAAAGATCGGGTAAAAACGTGTCGGTTACACGTATTCTCAAATATGAACTGTTTTATAACCCAATTTTTTAACCCTTTTTTTTAGGTTCACTACATCACGATATCAACCGCAAGTTGTGATTCTTAATTTTCCTCGATTAAACGATATTTTTTTAACTTTTTATTGATTCTAACAAGCTAATTAAAAACTCGTATAGATTTGCGATGTGTCTAAAACCTTGATGGATATTGACTTTTAACTTAGTACAGTACTGGCATTCCAAAAGTTAAACCTTCTTTTTGAGGGTGGAAATTTTAATATTTACAGCTTTTTTTCTCTCGTGTAATCAGCGGAAAATTCTATATTTCAACACAAAGGGCATGACTAGTGACTACTGTACTTGAGTTCATTATTTTTGCTGAGTAATTATCTATTTTAAACCCAAATTGAAAATGATTCATTCACCTTCTCGTGTTAAACTTGACATGGGCGATCATTTTTAAGCTTGAAAAAGGGGGTTGTACCTGAAAGACTATCTAATAGCTAAACCTAACAGCAAAATTATCTGTCACGAGTTGTCTGATCTAGTCTTAAAAATTTTATTTCAAATATTGTCATACACATTTTTATAAGAACATTGAGCCTCAGATTTGGTGGTAAATTTTACCATAAACTATAAAGAACTCACAATTTTAGCATGGGAAAATTAAGAACACCCTTAGCCTCGGCTGAAATTCACTGTTTCTTATAAAAAAAAAGTGAGTCTAGAATTCAATTAAGATTTTTTCAATTAATTTTTTGAGTGTCATTTTTAAGTCTGATTACATGTGTCATGGAATTGACCAGTAGTCACACGAAAGAGGATAATCCACCAACCATCAAAATTCCATTAAACAATCTAAAGGCAGAAACAAACCGCATAAGCTCAACAGTTAATGAAAATCCCCCATTTTTTCAAAGTTTTTTGTTCCCTAAGGCCAAACTGATGTGAAACTAATAGTATATGTTAAATTGCTTTAGTTCAAATGGTTCTTTAAAGCATTTGATTTTTACTTTAATGCAATTGATTTTCAGTTTGAATGCAATTGATTTTTACTTGAACGCAATTGATTTTTAGACGCGAAGAAGCCAGACCTTTTTACATACAGTCACTTTTTTAACTTTTCTTTCGAGTAAAGTTTCTTTGTATTTAAAATGTTTATGAAAGGATGGTTCAATTTCATTATTCCAAAGTACCACCCGTCAATGTACGCAATTGATTTTGTCTAATACATCAAAATTTATAGACGATGACTATACTCACCTCAATTTGCTATTGATGTAGACAAACATTAAGCTTTACACCTCCGTGATATATGATAAGACCCTTGCCTAACTATTATAATCTTGTAAAATCATTTTAAGCTTTTTTGGAGATTTATTGCCTCGAAAACTTAAAATATTTTTTTAGACGATATAATTTGAAAAATGTTTGAAAACAAAAATACGCGTGCAAGGTTTTAGATATGTCTAAATACCCAGTTGGCACAAGACGTTGTTTCAACGTTGTTTTAACGTTGTTTCAACGTCTTTTCAACGTTAAAAGATGTTGAAACAAAGTAGAAAAAACGTCTTGTGTCTGCTGGGTACTTACTCAGGAAAGGCTTCTATTTCCGAGAATAATTTCAAATTCACCTGAAGTAGGCTGAAACTCAAAAGTTCAAAAGTCAAGTGTTATCTATCGTCTTGAAAATGGAGACAAGTGTTTTAATACTTAGTTCTTAGCTCCTGATTAGAAGTTTACAACTTTAGCAAACCCTGAGTAACTCGTAAAAGTTACTTGAAAAGCCCACGCATGCATTCATCTCGAAAACTCCGCCTACTAAATGCTTTATTAAGAAATTTTTAAGCTCCTTTTTATCCGAAATTTGATTGAATACTTTCAATCAACAACTGACCGAGAAATGATAAATTAAATATGGAAATTTAATAACAATTGCATAATAATTCGCTTAACAAAATGCTGAAGATTGCGCAAACGAACAGCTATAAACCCATCTATAGTTCGTATGCATGATTAACGGGTATACCGGAACGCTAAAAGAAACTGAATCGACAGATCTTGCACTAATGAACTTCTCAGTTCTCAAAGTTACAAATCGTGTGAAAACTGAACCCACAACCTCTCACAACCCACAACCTTTAGGAACATCTAGGGTTCGTTTTCCCCCGATACTATGCCGATATTCCACGTTCAAGGGCCGCAACAAACAAGTTCCGGAAATAATTGTTCAACGAATAATACTGTAATTGCAGTGAAAAGGAAGTATGCATCTTCTCCTGAAACCATTTTTTTAAGTAATCTGAAAAATTGAAATTTTCCGCACAAAAGATATTTATAATGATTGATAAGCGGAAGTCAGCCGCAGGATGCGGTGATATTTCGGTTCCCCACTTCCAAACCGCAGGATATAATGGCTTTTCCTAACAACAAAAAATAAACTGTTATCTTTGTTCGGCCATTATAATTACCGTTCATATTTTATTTGTTTTTTTTAGTAATTTGGTTAATGTATGCTATTCAAAAAGGCATTTTCTTAATTAAGAGAAAAGAAATGACCTTTTCCTCATCCCATCCGCGGATGTGCGTAAATGTATATACTGTAATTCATATTTTTTAGTAAAAAAGTCTCTAAAAACCGCTTGAATAAAAGAAACACATTTTTGTCTCGATGCTTTGTTCTACAAACTCGTTAAAGAGACTTTGGTAAACGGAAAAATTCAGTGGTCTCAAATTTACGGAACCACAACCTCTAAAAGCATAGCATTGGAAACAAAATTTATAAGAATTCATAGGAAATTTCAATGTTTTGGTCATCGCACTATTATATTCTGTACAAACAATAAAATTAAAAAATCCGCTATAGCGAAAATTCCCGCCAATTATACCAAGAACACGGGTGCAACTTTTTAAAAATACGTAAAATGACCATTTCCATAATTTTTTAAACCCCAGAAGAACCTTAAATGTTCTTCCTTTAGATTTCAAAGTATTAAACGTTCATTTTATCATTAATCGGAACTTCGTTTATCCGACCCGAAAAATCCGATAAAATATACAGAAAGCACTTACGTCTATCCCGATGTCGTCTCGCTTGCAACGCCTCAAAACAAATAAAACCAAGCAATACCAATAAATAAAACTTTGATCCAGTCATCTTTTCACTAGTTTTTTATTCGTCTCTTCGCAATATTAAATTCTTTAAAAAAAACAAAAAAAATCAAAATTGGTAAAAATAATATATATAACGCATTTCAAAGATAAAAAAAATGTAAAAATATTCTCTCAATCAACCAATTTTTTTTAACTCAAAAATTCAACATTCTGTGTTAAATACAATCTCATAAGATTGGATTTCAAACATCCTGTATGAGAAAAAATCAACTTTTGACTCCTGCTCCCAACTTGTGTACATCATATACAGTATTGATAAATGACAAAGTGACATAAAAATGTCTGCTTTCTCTCTCACAAAATGAGATGATTACTTATGATATTCGAATGGCAATCCAAACATTAATAAACAATTACATTACGACAAATAAAAATGAAAACTACAAAATAACTTATTTAGCACTTCACCCAACAAGAGTCGCTGACTGACTGACTAAATCAATACAATGGAAAATAACTTTCCTTTAAATTTTCAAGAGATATGTTTTTGTAATAAGACACATTGCTCTTAAATACAAAGAGTATTTTTGTATCTCTCTTTGATTTAGAAGTATGTTATGCTTTGACGCGCGAAAAATTAATAAAGTACGTCTCATTCGAAACGTGGTTACTCTACAACTGATTTCAAATTCTCCCATCAACAACAACCAGAGAGAAGACATGTAATTTCATGACTTAAATGCTATGTTGTAATAATGATTAAAAAACAATAAAAAAATTAAAGAACCCCTTTTTTTGTTTTTGATACTGTCAATCGTAACGACATGATCGACTCTTTTTTATGAGCTAAGCGTGAGTTCAGTTAAATTCTATTTGTGTTATGAATTATGTATGTACGTACTGTAATCAATGTAGGTCGTTTAATAAAATAATAGAGAACACGTCATAATTATGACAATTCGGGAAAATTTATTTCAGTTAAGTGAGTTTTTTGTAATGTTTTGATTTTTAATCTTTTTGTCTTAAAATGATGACGAAAGAAAAAATTTTCAGCCTGTGACGTCTCATTCCTAATGGAATGTTATGTATTTTGATTTTGACGAAAAAAACGGGCTGTGGAATTTCTCAAATGTACACAAAAAAATCTTCTAATGGTAGTAGACGTTACCCAATTTGTTCGATTATCGTTTTTTTGAAATTTGTGACTCCAATTTTTTATTTGTTACGACTTAACATACCAATTTTGAAATAAAAATGTTTTTTGATATCTTTCCTAAGAATAGAAATATTGGAAGACGCTGTTTTGGTTGCGAAAGTAACCTGCTTTTTGTTTTAAATGATATATTTTAAAGAAATTCCAACCGGTTTGTACAAAATAAATTGTTGACCTTGATGTAAAAACCCTATTTTATAAACACAAAAACACGGTCTATAAATTATGACATATTTTAGCAGAGAATCGCTACATCAATAAATTCAGTGACGGATATAGAGTGTTCTCAGAAACTTTGACGGAGGAGAGTGTTGCTTTCGCTCTATTCCTTATTCGGAAATCAAAATCTCCGTCAAAATCTCTGAGTATCTTCCGTATCCACCTCTGGTAAATTCTTTAATTTTTATTTGGACACAGAGGAAGACACGGTACAATATGTAATACAGTATGCAAAAAAAAAAAATTTGATGGAGAGTGTCGACTTCCATATAAGGAATATGAACAGAAGCAACACTCTCCGTCAAAATCTTTGATTGATACCTGTCAACAAACGTTTGTTAGAGGATACAGAAGATGCTAGTGAAAAAAACCAAGTTTTTGTATGTTTGCGTAGAAAATATTATATCATGGATATCACGAATGACACTGGCATATAATTTATCTTCCAATTTAAGACAATGTCATTCTTTAGTACAAAAGTCTCTGAAACATCGCTTGGATAAAGGGACAAATGTTTGTCTCGATGGTTAGTTTTCCAAACTTTCCAAAATTTAAGAGACTTCGCTACGGAAAACTTGAGTGGTCTCAAATTGGTAGATTCACAACATCCTGGTCGTAAAGAGGAAAACAAAGTAAATGAATGAATTTATGAAAAATAACTTATCTGCCAACTTAACCATGCCCGGATGATAAAACAAGTACAGAATAAACTTAGTATATAGTTTTAAAGCGGTTATAAATTTCATAGTTTTTTTTTGGTTCAAGGTTTAAACAGCGTTTTATGACAGTTCAAAATGCACAGCTTGAACGTCAAAATCAATTTCATGTGAAAGAATATATATAATTGAAGTGCCTACTGCAATGAGGAGAAATTCTTTCTCGGTCTGATTAAAATTTAAACGGTCGGAGGGTTAAATCATGACTGCCTTTATAAGAGCTTTTTAGGAGTTTGAAAACAGTTCTTTTTTTCTGTATAATCTTTTCAATCAAAAATTCGCGGTTTTAAATATTTTTAGAGGATTCTCGGCTTTCTTATTGAACGGCAAACTTAGCACGCTGTGCGACAAATTAAAATCTTAAACAGTCTTAAATTTAAAAAAAATTAATCATTAAAGACTTTAAAACGCCGTCCCTTTAATAGCCTTTAAAAGCCAAACTCATTAAAACTATGTTTAAATAAATGAAATCCGTAATGACTAGCCATCTCTGTTATTTAGTGTGTGTGATATTACTACTGAAGTCTGATAGTATTTACCCGAAAGGTCATAACACACGATGTCCTCAACAAAATTTAAAATGAATTAGGCGTGAAAAATTCGCCTTTAGCCCTTCTTTATCATAACTCTGTCGAAACAATAAGCTTTTCCAGAAAATAATCTATCCCCACTGTTTAGAATTCCAGGGGTAAGAAAATTTGAAGACAAAGAATATCAAGGGGAAGGATTCGACATGTTTAATATTCTAGGATATTCAAGGGGTAAGAATTTGAAGACAAAGAATATCAAGGGGAAGGATTCGACATTTCTAATATTCTAGGATATTCAAGGAGTAAGAATTTGAAGACCAAGAATATCAAAGGGAAGTATTCGACATTTTTAATATTCTAGGATATTCAAGGGGTAAGAATTTGAAGAGCAAGAATATCAAGGGGAAGGATTCGACATTTTTAATATTCTAGGATATTCAAGGGGTAAGAATTTGAAGAACCAAGAATATCAAAGGGAAGGATTCGACATTTTTAATATTTTAGGATATTCAAGGGGTAAGAATTTGAAGAGCAAGAATATCAAAGGGAAGTATTCGATATTTTTAATATTTTAGGATATTCAAGGGGTAAGAATTTGAAGCCCAAGAATATCAAGGGGAAGGATTCGACATTTTTAATATTTTAGGATATTCAAGGGGTAAGAATTTGAAGCCCAAGAATATCAAGGGGAAGGATTCGATATTTTAATATTTTAGGATATTCAAGGGGTAAGAATTTGAAGAGCAAGAATATAAAGGGGAAGGATTCGACATTTCTAATATTCTAGGATATTCAAGGAGTAAGAATTTGAAGACCAAGAATATCAAGAGGAAGGATTCGACATTTTTAATATTCTAGGATATTCAAGGGGTAAGAATTTGAAGACCAAGAATATCAAGGGGAAGGATTCGAAGTTTTTAATATTCTAGGATATTCAAGGGATAAGAATTTGAAGAGCAAGAATATCAAGGGGAAGGATTCGATATTTTTAATATTTTAGGATATTCAAGGGGTAAGAATTTGAAGACAAAGAATATCAAAGGAAAGGATTCGACATGTTTAATATTCTAGGATATTCAAGGGGTAAGAATTTGTAGACCAAGAATATCAAAGGGAAGGATTCGATATTTTTAATATTTTATGATATTCAAGGGGTAAGAATTTGTAGACCAAGAATATCAAAGGGAAGGATTCGACATTTTTAATATTTTAGGATATTCAAGGGCGGGGGAAGGGGGTAAGAATTCTTTTCTGGAAAATTCCGATAGCGGTTGACTAAGAAGATTGAACGATAGACATCATTTGGCACACATTTTTTTGAGCATTGGTTTTGAACTAGGTCAGATATTGAATTATACTGAATTATTCCCATACAGTGAGATCTTACTCGATGTATACTGAATATATACTTAAAAATGCTCAATCAGAAAACTAAATGTTCTTAAAATTCTTCTAAGAGATTCGATATTTCAAAAATTTGGTCAAAGTGTCTCAAGGGTCAAAATGTTCGAACCTTCTTTAAATCATAGATAAAATGCCCCAAAATCTTTTAGAAAATTTCAATTAGTCTCTCTAAGTAAGGGTTAGTCTGATTTGGAAGACCTCTTCAATCTATGAGAAACTTTATTCCCTTAGGAGGATGAGAAGAGGGTCATATTCCCGTCATCCCGTCATCCCGTAACCCTCGTACCCCCCCCCCCCCTCCTTCCGGAACTCATAAGAACACGAACGTGACTAGAAATATAAAAAATATGGTGTACAATTATTTCCCTTCGCATACATAAACAAAAACACATTTCATTTGTTATAGAGGCGAGGTAATAATCACTTCACTGATAATGCATATTTAATCTAATCAGGATAACTAACTAATAAAGTTTAATGCTAAACTAATAAAACATGTTCGAATGAAAGTTTTAAGTATAATATAATAATCATAAGTTTGGCCATCCTATCATTTCAATTTTACTTGAATATTCAGAGGCGGCTACAGAACAGAAGATACAATACTCGTCGAACATTATGTATGTATCTGCCATGCACTTATTAATCGCAATAAGTTTGCCTATCCCGTCATGTTAATTGTATGGCAATCCATATATAAAGTCTCTTGCAAAATGATTGTCAGTAAAAACTGGTTAAAACCGTTAATACAATATGTAAAAACCAGGATAGGACGAAAGAAACAAAAAGTAGGTAAGTGATAATGTACTGGTTTCTACATCGAAAAAGATTTTCACTGACAATCATTTTGCAAAAAACTTTACTCCCATACTAAGGAAGGGTAAGTCTTTCTTCAAAAACCTCATCTTATGGTAAGGACAGTAGTGTGATAACAAGAAATGCTAAATAAATGATATTGTTTGTTGAGAAATCACAGCAGCCAGACCCCCTATGGGTCGCAAGTAGGAAACGACGCCAACGGTTTATTTATATACCTATGTGCAAAGGAAAAATGTTTTTACTCTCAATACTCTCAACACTGCCTTACTAAAAATACTGGTTTAATACGTCGTACTTTTTGATTTTTTAGTTTTTTTCGAATGAAATGAAAGATAAATCTTTCATATTATATATGGCCCTGATCATTGAGCACTTTGAAATAATCAATTCGCCATTTTATCTACACGTCGTGATAAATATCTTAAAACAAGTATGTCATCAAGAGCTAAAAATATATCATCCAGGCTAAGAATATGTCATCCAGGCTAAAAATATGTCTGTCTTATTTGAAGGAAAAGCGCCGGTAAGGGGAATTGGTGACGAATGAACTAAATCACTATTAAATATTTAGTCTTTACCCATGCTTTGCGATTTGCCTAAAAGATCGATACAGCTGATGAAGGATAGTTTTAAGGGAGACAATTATTAAGAGCTGTATATTTTGTTATAGCTCCAGAGCATTCAATTTATATTTAAACAAACAGTGACGGATACAGAAGGTTCTCAAAAGTTTTCCTTATTTGGAAGTTGACACTCTCCGTCAATATTACCTTCTGATCTGTGTCTGCCTCTGATCAAACGTTATCACCTATGCTGTGTTAACCAATTGCATATTTTATGGTTATAATGATATAATCTGGACCTCAGCAGATAAGACCTCATCTCAGAACAGAACCTCTGACGTAGACATACCTTATCGGACAAAAATATGTCGGACAAAAGTAACGAAATATTTTGGAGGTGACGAATAATTTAGTCCAACATTGTTTTTGTTCGATAAGGTAGTTATTCTGCCCTCTTAACCCCAATAAAGGATTTTGAAAGTGATCTGTTGGCAGAGGGTAACAATAGCTGATCTTATTTGCATCAACCTTTTGCATCAAGTCTATGGAATCCTGATAAATTTATCACTCATTGATACCAAGAAATCTATGAATCTGGTTCCTTTTGATCATTGAACTCAAAACGTTTGATGTTTGCTGGGAGCATATAACTGTACTTAGAACTCTTTTTTTAATTACAATATCAAGATTCCACATTCCGCAATGTTCAAATCTGTGATAAGCTGACCAGGGACTTACCTATATCCTGCCATAAAACCCTTTTCTTTTAAAGGATTTCTTCGTAAGGAAGTAAAAAAATTAATCGTTTATTATAGACTTTTCAAATACTTTTCATGTTGGTTAGCATGAACTTCTACTGAAAAAAGAAATAATTTAAAGATCGATTTTTTGTAGTTTATTTTCAATTTTTTCAACCAGGTCATCACCCTAATAACCGTTTTCTCTAATTCGAAATTCCATAAATCGATCCCTCAGAAGTCGAACTAGAAAAGTGTGTACATTAAGAAAATAAAATTTGCCTTAACCTTCCCTTAATGTTCAGATGTTGCCAAAATAAACGGACAAGAAGCCAGCAATACAAATAAAGCAAAAATGTTCACTCCGTTGATACTGTCTTATACTCTTTTATACCTTCATGCTTATTACTAAATAGAATAAGAAAAGAGGGCAGGTACCCTGTAAATCCTGGATTTTTTTTCCTTTATTATTCTTGCTATCCCTAAATATAGGTTCAGAAAACCATGGGAATGCTCTCTATCAACTATAATAAAGTAATCCATTGTGAGTTGATTGCATACAATATGATGAATCAGGCCCGGATACAGAGGGAGGCTATAACCAATGGAGGAGAGCGAGTGCACTAGTTGTCCTATTACCTCATAAGAAAACCTTCATCCTGTATCCGATTTGCAAAGGGAAAGACGCTACTGGAATAAGAAATGAACAGCTTGGTGCCTGACAGGTTATCCAGGAATGCTTTTGAAACAAAGTTCATTTTGATACAACTATTAAAATAATCGAATGATAATGATTGATTAATATTAAAGACTTCCATCATCTCTAGTTTCAGAGATTCCCTCTGAATAATCAAACAATGTGAAATGCGTTTATCGTTCGCTACTAGTTACTTTGTTTGTTTTTTTTTCCGTAAAAAGGGAAGTGTTATACGGAAAACTTTGAATTTTCCATTTATATCGGCTCTGGTACAAATAAATTTTTATGAAGACCTTTATAAAAAAGATCTTACAAGATTCTTACAAAGAAAATTCTTGTACATTCTGCCATTGAACAACAACAACTTTCTTCACTAGATTTGATCTTGAAAAGAATGTTATTTATTTTTCCTTCGCTCGCCCCCCTGTAAACAAAACTATGACTAGTTTCGATTTGACACTGAGGCTAATCCATGTTCAATTAGCTCTATTCATGAAACATAGATTTAAAATGAAACGAGTTGTTTACGTGTTGGATGGTTCTTACTTATATATACTACCAATCCAGCTAATTTCCTCTCCCTTTAAAACCAATACAAAAAATGGCTGTAAACTTTGATTGCATGTTCGGATACATACAGGAGGTAGACTATCTTACTCAAGGATAGTTAGTTAACCCTCCCCTTCCTGGGATTCGATCAATCAAAGAAAATATTAAAATCTTTATAAATTTTACCCAATTGTAATTTTCTTTGAACATGAAACTACAGTGACGGTGTGGTGTGTACGACTGAATAATGAGTCATCGACCAACAATGAAACACAAAAGTTTACACTGTCAAATTAAGTAGAGACAATATATTTAATCACCAATTCAAAAAATACTGGCTAAATGCCTGTAGCCTCTAAAGCTCTATGTAAACACAACGATGAAGGAGTTGACTTAGAATTCCAAAAGCAAATTCATTAACCACACATACTAGAAAGTAACTTAAATGATTGTGAAATAGTTAAAGATTTTAAGAAGCCTTTGGCACGGAGACATTTCTTTAAACACAAGAACAGACCACATAAGAACAATATGGCTTCAAAAGGTAAAAAGGGCTGACCTTGACGACCGACGGAGACGTGCCGCCTGGAGGTCGAAAAATGAACCCTGTCAGATAGATTTTTGACAAGCTTTTAAGCATGTTTGCCTGATTTTTTAACCCTATCAGACACAAGAAGGCAAAAATTTCTCATAACTTTTGGAAAACGGGCAACAGTTTTCAAAAAACAGACCCTGTCAGAGTAATTCTTTTTGACTTTGACGATTTTGGGACCCTGTCAGACACTTCAGACCTTCAAAAAAGGTACCCTGATGGGCGGCACGTCCCCGTACCCGATTTTGCCTAAGTACCCCACCCCCCCCCTGGGCCAGAAGGCTTCATGTTGCTCTAGTGTTCTTATATAAAAACATGTAATACTGGTCATTTCTTTAGCAAGCGAATCCAAAATAAACACTTAATGATAATAATAAAAAAATCCGCCTACACAAATTCCTGGCCATAGGCTCATAGAGGAGTGGTAATCGAAAACCATAATATAAATCCTAACATGGCGTACTTCGCGATCAACATTTCTTAAACTAGCGCACTCTCTGTATAATCTGGATCTCAGCAGACACCTAAAGTACAAGTGGTTTTTCAAATCAATATTAAATAAGCCATCTACAAGACATTTGTCTTCAAGCACTTTGCGTACTGACGTAAGCTCCTTTTAATCTTAATTTTGTCTAAAACAAAATCTATACTTAATCATGTATTTAATAATAAGTAATACCAAAAACCTAAAATTAACTTGTTTTGATTAGAAAGAGCTTACACGTGATTTCTCTATTAGAACATTCTTATCAAAGAAAGCCATTGGGCTAAAATTGTAAGAAAATTTTGAAAGATGATGCTCGAAAACAGCTAAAATGACTCTTTATTCAACAGCAAAAAATTAGGAACAGAGTCATTTTAGCTGTTTTCGAGCATCATATCTTTCAAAATTTTCTTACAATTTTAGCCCGGTTTGATCTTATAAAAATGAAAAACGATACACAGTAATTGCACAAAAAGCTCTTTCATGAATCATGACGGATTTACACCAGCAACGTCTCACCGGCCTAGGTATTAATCTATCAAATGACGTCATCTTTTTTCACAGTTACTAAAACCCATCAGAAACGGATAAAGAACCACCGAATATTTTTAAGAAACTGGAAACAGGGCATAGCAAGGTAGTATATTATAAAAAAGGTCAGGATCTCTATAAAAGGTACACAAGCTTCCTTCTTTTTTTAAGTGAATAAATTTTAAACCTACGCTGGAAGTGTTTATCTATCCGCTTTTTAATCTTAAAAATTCAGTTTCTCCATAGAAACGGACAAAAATCAAGCGAAAAATTAATAAAAGTATAAAAAGGTGATGATTCATCAATAAATATCAATAAGGGAGTGATTGGGTTTAATCACGGTTGAACGTCCATTTAAATTCACAAGTCCGTGGTTTAATACAAACAAGCACGCAAAGAAACAAACGTCAAATATTGAGGTATTAATCCAGCCCCTCTAAATTCCCAATAAGCATAAATAATTGTCTGCTATTGAACGACCGAGCCACACAAAATGCCCTTTAATCCTTTATAGTTCTGAATATTGGATGCTTTACCTTATATAAAAATCATACTGATGTGATCAAATATTCATCTATAATATTACACAAACTGTTAACAGATAAAATGTATCCTACGTAAAGCACAAAACAAAATGCCCACCTGCAGGGTTTTCATAGTCCCCTCCCATATCAATCCTTCATATTTTCATGAATACATAAGGTACAATTTTGCACGTATGTTGCAAATATATTAGCAGGGAAACAGCATGCAAAATTCTATTGCGGCCAGATAAGGAAATTTCAAGTTACATCAAAAAAGCTAGGGGTGCCTTTTTTTATGAATCACTCTGTACATTAGGGATAAATGCCAAATTTCTGAAAAATAAATTATAAAAAAAGAAAGTATCATTTCAAAATAAAATTATAAAAAGAAGTGCAGCAGAAAGCTTATGGTGACACCTAGTAACCCCTTGTGTCCATGATAAATCAATAAACATCCACTCAGCCTATTTCAAGTAAATAAAACATCCAATCCAGTTTGAAGTATTTAAATGATGAATTTTTTTTATTCATTCTGTTGGCATAAAAACGTAGTAACTGAAAATACTAAATACAATCCAACAAGAAGAAAGAACAAAAAACTCAAATTTGACCCGAAGATGGAGGACGTGAGAAGGGGAGGGGCATTTTATTTCAAAACTATAATCAAAGTTTACGTTAGCTGTTAATTGTCAAAATTTAGAAAACTTTGATTTATTTTCATTTTGGATAACTCCAAATGCACGAATCTACCTTAGATTCGAATAAGCATTGATTTATTTTCATTTTGGATAGCTCTAAATGTATGAACGATCTTAAATTATGAAATTGCTATCATGAAAAAGCTCACACTTTTTATCCAATTTACTTATCAGTTTAGTGGGTATTTGGTTAAAGATTATTAATTCATTATCACCAGGATGAAGTCAATTTCATTTGACCTCTGAATTATTCGCTTATTAAAAATCTAAAACAGTCATTAGCTCAAGAAAGATATAAACATCTATAAATCAATTTTCTTATACCGGATGGTCCTAAAAAACGACAATGAAATTACTTGCATGCTTGATACTAAAGCTATTCTAAATCTTTTCATTTTTTCAGTTGCAAAGGTATAGATATAGATATTTTTGGTAATGTTAGTCTAGTTTTAAAATTGAAGGATAATTATATTCGGTTTTGCCTCTCTCCTAAATGAACTAAATAATGTACATCTTTCTTTATGAAAATATTTAACTTGAATTGCAAATTCGTAAATTTTGTAATTGATTCAAATTGATATTCAAATTTTGATTTTTATATAAAAAAATAATCCTTTTTCTTAAAACAATAGAAAATTATTGAAATCAAAATTCCTACCAATTCCTTGCTTAACGACAATTTTCAAACTAGATTAAAGAAATTTATTTTGGTGCTAAGATATAAGAAAAAGATAATATTGAATTACCTGATTCCTCCTTTTTCGGCTATAATCACAATGCCATTCCTAAGGACAATAAAATATATCGCTATTAATCATTATATGTGTTGAAAATTGATTATAGAGTTTTCATATTATATTTGTGAAAAACGTCGAACTGTCAGTAAAATGCCAATCTTTATTTCTACCCATATTAAAGTTTTCCCTAAATTTTTATGATAAAAAATGTAAAACTTAGAAAAACACAGAAGAACACAAGAACTTACTTTTCTGGATCGTCTTATCTCGTCTTTTCAACACATCTTCCACTTGATTTTCCAAATGCAAGGTTTGATTTCCAATCCTTCTACCTTCCCTCACCCACGTCGGCTGAGATTTTTGTTTCCCGAAAGCTGGCCCAAACTTGGCCCGAGATTGTGCTAGCCATGCTCGAGACCCTTTCCAAGTTGTAATTCAGTATGAGGCCCCAAAAATGTTTGACCACACCGTGGGTCATATCCCATATCATGAGAAATGACCAAATCAACACACAATTTCTGTGTGAATCAGACAGTGTTAATTGATTGATTAAATATTGATTGCAGTCAATAATCAATAAAAAATCAATGTGTACAATTTTTAAAGCTAATTATTTATTGATTCCTGCTATTGACTAATTAATTGATTGATATCAATAAATAATTTGAAGTTGATATAGATAATCAATATTCACAATTTTTTGAAGGTGATTATTTATTAATTATCAATTTTAGTACAGTAACCAATATTTAATAAATCGATCAATCACTTTTATAATGCAATCAATATTTGATTTTATCAATTTGCACCGTCTGGGTGTGCTTACAGTAAAAAGTTAAGATATAAATTCTTTCAATGAAACTTTATCAGCAACTATTGAGCAAATTAATTTCAATGCATAACTTTGTTACTGTTTGCGGGGACTTTAATGCCAAGCTTGACCCAGATAAAGCAGCTTTTACCTATAACAACGAGACCAACCGTAATGGTAACCTCCTCAAAGATCTGATGAATGAATCCCCTGGTTGGAGATAATCATTTCTTCATGACTGGATAGTTTATTAGGTATACAACTTTTTAAATTAGGTTCAAAAATTCCCAACCAGATTATTAATGAGATAATTAACTTTCTAATAATTAGCCTTTATGGTGGAGTGCAGACTAGACTGGTATATAGTACAGACTAGGCTATGAGTATAAAAGAAGGACAAAGAAGGCTAGGAAATCATTGTCATTGAGTGATGACATGGGCAAATAAAATGGAATCCTATTTTTTATGAAGTTAACAAGACTGTACAGTGACAACAAGGTGCAAGTCGTGCATACCAGAAGCAGGTCAATCACGCTCAAAATTACCAAGTGTAACCAAAACAAAAAAGCCGTGTATAAACAGGCTCTTTTGCTTTTTTATTTATGATTGATCAACATGGTTCAATTGAATAACAAAACATATTTATTGTGAGGCCAACCCTAAAAAATTCTTTGTTTCCGCGTTACCGGGTGACGAAAAAAAAAGTCATGCGGGAGGCCAAAAAAAAATTTTATTTTACATTTTTCCTAGGATGTGAGAGTGTGTTTAAGTTTAAAAACTATAATTCTTTTGTTAAAGATGTTTGTTTGTTTTCTTTTTTTTAATTTCAGAAATTCTCACACTCATTCACAAGATCATTTTTTTTTTTGCGGCCGGGTAACCTAAAAAAGATTTCGTCACCCGGTAACGCGGACACGGACTTTTTTTAGGGTTGGCCTAAATATAAATTCTTTGGCTCCTGGAGGCCACAAAACACCGAAACCTTTTTCTGTGACACCCGGTAGACTGGTAGACTTGTGTCCCACGTCAATACGCCATCAAAATCAACAATAATAACATCAGCCCTGGGTTGGTGATTGAGTAACTCCATTATAAGATGCTCATTGAAAGTTGTACAAAAATATTGTTATGCTTTTTGGAATTGTAAATGAAAGATGAGTTAACTAATACTGTATCTTCGGCATGCACTCACATTGTTCTTTCGTTATTTGCTCATGCAAAAGCTATTTTGTTTGTTGTTATGATTTTTTACACTGTTCTTTGTTCACTTTATGGTATTTTGTTTCAAGAATCGACTAGAAGATATATCAGGTACGTTCACTGTTTGTTGTTCTCTGTCCCGGGGGTTGGGCACCTAGGCAAAATTGAGTGCGAGGGCACGCCCGCCGGTCAGGGTACCTGACCAGTGACCTTTTTTGAAGCTCTGAAGTCTCTGACAGGTTCCCAAATAATTTGCTCTGATAGGGTCGGTTTTTGAAATTGTTTGCACTTTTTCCAAAAACTAGCTATGAGAATTGTTTTCTTTTAGTCTTTGACAGAACAGGGTCCCAAAAGCCAAGCAAATTTGTCCAAAAGTTGTCAAATGTTTGGCTCTGGCAGGATCTACTTTTCGACCTCTTGGCGGCACGTCCCCGTCGGTCATCAAGGTTCGCTCCCCCGGGTTTTTGTCATCACATTGGTTATAGTAGATTGATGTAATGTAACTTTTCGTGCACAAAACAATTTTTTTACATTTTCTATTGGGTCATTCCAGAAAAAAAAACAATACCCCTGTGAAGTCATAGTCGCGGGCCGTCGCTTAAGCTTTTTGCCTACGGGAAAAAATGATGTTGAATATAGAACGACGGCCCAATGGACATGCAATGGTCGTCAAAACACAAATGTCGATTGTTTCTTTAGACAATTGACCTTGTCAAAACAAAAATGTAAACAAAAGGGAAACGAAGCGAACGCCATCGAATTTACCGTATTTGTCTACTTTTGCAGGTCCGATGTCCTGGACACTAGCATTTTTGTAAACAATAACATCGGCTAATAGAATTGCTCTTCTTGTGACTATGGTGAAGTACACAAATGTTTGGATCGAATTGTCTCTGTCGAAAATCCTAAAAGAATGTTTTGATCTTTTGTCATATAAATATATTTTACAAACATTTTTCTTTTTTGGTATGTTCTTACAAAATAAATCTTTCTTATAAATTGATAGAAAATTTCTCAAAGCTGAAAGTGAAAATTAGCGGGCAAGATTCGAAAAGACCAGAAACAACACTTTAATCCGGTTTTAAACCGATAGGGTTTGAAACACAGGCGCAACTTCAATTGAATAAAGAACCTGGCTCGGAGCCTGGTCTGGAAGCTCGTCCCAAACCCCTGGAACTACATTTCGATCACTAGCCTTGATGAGAAAATGATGAGAAAATTGTCAAAGTCAATCGTGATATTGGACTTTTAAACCGGCTTCGTCAATTCCTACCTAGAAATTCACTTGTCGCTATTTACAAATCCCACGTTAGACCACATTTGGATTACGGCGATGTAGTATATGACCGTATTCTGGTAATTCTGACTTCTCTGAAAAAAATCGAGTCTAATCATTAAAATGCTTGTCTTGCGATAACTGGTTTCAAAGGAACATCCAGAGAAAATCTAACGTTTGCAAGTTTTAAGTTGTGGGGACCAAAGCTATTTAATGCAGTACCAAGCGATGTGAGAAACCTCACAAGTTTTTTTTGGTGCAACAAAAGATTAATGTTGAAAATCTGAATCATATAAAGGTTTTCGTGTCCCCACACCTTGAGAGAATTCTTTTGCAACATTTCTTTACTTTAACCAATCAAAGTCGTTACAACTCAAAACAAATTATGACATAATCTTTCCATTTTTAACACGCAAGACATGAGTTTAAAATGGTGGAGTTGCTTTGATTTCATTTTTATGATTTTGTTTCGTGTGCTAGGCCTATACGACACAATGCCAAATTTTCGTGCGATTGCATCAATCTGTTTTTGTTGCCATCGCACGAAAAATGTTGCCGTGTCCCCGTATTTTAAAAGAAATAACTTTAAAATAAAAAAAGTCAAAATACGATCAAGTTGTTGGATCGAGTCATGAAGAAAGAGTCCGTATATTGTTCAACCATTTCCAAAATGTACTCGGTAAGTAACCCGAAGTTGTCGATCCAGACGAACAAATTGATACTGTCTTCGATGACATCAAAATAAAGGGTGATGCGTTTACAATCGACGAATATGAAAAAGTCAAGACCGAACTTAAAAAATGGAAAGACTGCTGGGCTAGATGATATCCCCCACAGTTTTACAAATTCTGTGACTTAGATGAAATTTGCCTAGATTTTTGCAATTCAACAATTCTAGACCAAGATAAACCTAACTTATGGCTTATATCAGAGATTTGGAAAAGAGAAATTTACATTTGACTTCCAAAAGTTCCTGCTGCAAAGATATTTATAAACTTAGTTTTTTGTCCTTGCGACAGAGTGCATAGTTTTATTCAAATAAAAACTTTTATTCAAATCTGAAAGACTTCCTTTGTTAAATAGAACATTCCCATATGAATACTACTTCATCGTTGTGTTTCAAATAATCAAAATTCAAATAATAATGTCTCTTTAATGATCTTTTTATAGTCGTTTCGCGTACATAACACCTCCTCTGAATAGACCGTAATATCTGTGTGTATCGGAGAAAAAAGCGATGCATTGTGGGATTGTTTCGGGGGTATTGTAATAGATATCATTGTTTTAAAGAACCACTTACCTTTGTTCTTTATTGTTTCTCTTGCACGTTTTTTATAAAGAACATCAAAATTTGGTCGAGGCTCGGATGTTCTTTAGCTTTGTTCCACATTTTCTACAAATTTAAAACTCCTCCCACGCACCTTTCAAATATATTCCGTAAATGCTTACTTTGGTCTGTAAGCTTTCGTTAGGAAAATCCCAATGCTCAAATTGTGAGTCCTGCCTTCATAGTTTTTGGGAAACATTTCCACTAAATCTCAGGCTCAATATTGTTATCAAACATGTTCTAACAAAAAAAAGTGCACCTTAATTATAGCAGTGACAGTTCTGTAATTGAAACATTCCATTTCAATATCAGCCATGGTATCGGCTTCATACTCGACTTTGATTCCAGTTAACATGACACTGTGGTCAAACGGTATGGTTTTTTCTGGATTACATTCGATTTGTGTGCTGATTGGCAACCTCCTTTCTGTTTCTAACAGTGTCGGAAACGTAATGTACGAGTGGCAAACTATAATTTAAATCGATTTTAGAGCCCAAATGTTATTTTAACATTGTTTCAACATTGTCCAAGCAACAATCTGACGTATGAAACAACGTTGTTTGGACGATAAAACAAAGTTCCCTACCTGCCAGGGAAGCTATTAGATATAGATACAACCCAACAATGCTTGAAATTTCCAGTAAATAAATTTTTAGAGTGCGAACACTATCGCTGTTTTATACTCGAAAAAGGTCTTTTTTTGGGGAGGAAGCTGTGTGTAAGAAAGCCCCCTGTAAAATATGACTATGTGTCCCGTTCTATAAAAAGGTTCAAATTCGGCAGAAGTCTCCAATACACGGGTTTCTTATTAGCAGAGTCGAGTAAAAAAGTCACGAAAACTGCATGTAAATAAACTCTGATTGGCTGAGACGTACACACGTGATTATATTATTGCGTCATTTAAAATATAATATAATCACTTGTGCATGTCTAAGCCAATCAAAGTTTATTTACATGCAATTTTCGTGACTTTTTTACATGACTCTGCTAATAGGAGACCCCTGTATTCAGGAAGAATTAGTCACTCAAAGGGTCGGTTCTGGTCCGCACATATCCGTCAATCTACAGTCCGTAGAGGATTTTCCATTTTCTCATGATTTTGATAGCGTTTGGGAAGGATATGTGATGATCATGCAAATAAAAAAAGGGAGAATCAAGCTATGGGTACGAGATTTCACCCGGAAGTCTACCTTCTGGACAGCCGTACAATTCCATTTGCAAACAAACTCTAGTGTCAGGATAGAATCTTAAGTATCCAGTCGTGATCCAATCGGACATGTTTTGATATTCAATGCTTCCGTTTCCAGTGTACGATAAAAGCTTAAATGCAACGAAGAAAATACGTATAGTAAACAGAAGCGGATACAGACTGTATGTACTTAACGAATAAGGATGAATATGAAAAGCAAAACTCCCCATCAAAATTTGTTGAGAACCTTCTTCTATCCGCCACTGGTTGCAAAACCAATGGTAAACTAAATTTCTGTACACAAGGATCTTCTTTGTCAGTTGAAATTCAGCTAAATATGATACTAATTCTTAATCCTTTTCGGGCTAGGGGGTAATACAGGTAAATATTTTTTACACACTTGGCCTTATAACTTCAAACCCCTTTAAAAGCCCAGTCTTGATGCATAGAAAGGGTAAATGGATTTTTGCATCTATTTTTCTAGTGGGTGAAAGATGACGTCAGACAAACCAATATAGCGGAGGTGAACAAAAACAACTCGAGAAGAATATAACTCACACGTCGATCTTGAGGTTTATCTCTGACACTTTTACCAACTATGATCCACGGGTCTGCTTGACGAATGGCGTAATCAAATGTTATTGAATTGATATTACTCAAACTTCGAAGGGCTATGCCTTTGACAGTCATTAATTGGTGGAATGCCATTCCAATCCATCTTTCCACTTGACGACAATTGCTGTCCATTGGTGTGGTGAAGCTTACATTATCTCTATGAGCTTCAGAATTTATACTACCATCAACAGAAACACGAAACATTTGATCATCTGTTATCCCAAGTGGTTGATAACATAAATCATCTAAAAGAAGAACGAAAGTTTCCAGGAACGAACCTTAGTGACCCGGTGGAAAATATTTTGCCAGTGGGGATAGATAAAGAAAAGAGACACATAAAATCCAACGGGGTTATCAAAAACAGATTTTTTTCCACTGGGGCGGTTGATTCTTCTTTTAGAAGAGCCCCATTGGTCCCCCATTGTAGCTTTGTGGAGAGGTCTTCATAAATTTTCAGGAAAATTGAGGAGACTTGAGGTTTTTCATGACCGCAGACAACCCTGCTATATTGTTACTAAATAACAACTAAAAACAAACAAAAAGTATAGCATCTTTTTAGATACCCCCAAAGACTTTAGATCCCCCAATATCTAGGTTTCTCTTTTAAATTTGAGATTTTTTGGGTAGCTCCCAAGAAAACATTTTCATTTAGGTAATGCTTAATAACTATAGTAGACTAGGAAAATTTCTGTTCTCTTGTCATCCCTGAAATTAATCTCAACTTTCCTTCAGGCTAATTGTTTAGGATAGTAAATTGACAAAGGTCTTGTCCTTATTGTTTGATAGATATTAAATTGCTGAAGCTAAAAACACAAATGGTGATGGTGATGGTGATGGTGATGGTGATGGTGATGGTGATGGTGATGGTGATGGTGATGGTGAGGAGATTTATCTTCGGTTTTGAAACCTAACTTGTTCGGTTTTGAAACCGAGCGTTCGGTTTTGAAACTCAGCGTTCGGTTTTGAAACAAATTTGTTCGGTTCTGAAACCTTGGTTCGTTCGCGAAACACGTTTCGGCTACCGTAAATTTAAATTATTCTGCTATTTTTGTGAAGCGGGAAGAAATTTGAAAGACGAAGAAAGACACTTTTCGCTGTTGGTTGTTTGCTTGTTCTGGTCATTTCTTTAATCAATGATCAGATTAAAGCTAGCAGTTTCGCAATAGAAACATTCATGGATGTACTTAAACCTTTTTTACTTGAAGTAATTGGAATTTATCTTTCATCTTTGTTGTCAGGTAAGCAGTACTGCAGGTACACAAACCCAAAAACTACATTTCTGTATATGTTTTAAAAGATTTTCTCTCTACACTGTTACAAGGATATGAAGGAAAGCATATAAAAGAGGAAATAGACTTCATAAAAGAGGGTATGTTTTGAATATTTACTCAGCCAATATTTGTCACTTGCATTTTCATGTTTTCTTTGTACCATTCTGTAGCTATTATGTTATAGAGTATTTTTTCATCAAAGAGCAAGGAAAATATTATCATTGATTAACTATGCATAAAGTCTTCACTGCAGAAATACCAAATTTAACATGCTCAATGTGAAAGTTATTGACATCAATTTTCCAGAATTTTGTAGTGGTTGCATCTCTGAATATTGTTTTTTACTGAAATTTAGATAAAGTCCGCCATTTTCCATTTGTTATGAAATTGACGTCAAAAAGTCTTCATCTATTTTCTGAGTGTTATAGTCCTCTGCGCTTTGTTTTTATCAGTTAGGGAAACTAGCGATTTTTTCATGATCAAATGACGCTCAATTTTGTCGTGTTTAACAAAAGAAAGTAGTAAACGATCAAAGGAATTTACCTTCAACGCCTCAAAACCATTGAAGGCAAGTTGGGGTGAAGTTTAAGCTTATAAATATAGA
>JAUJPO010078451.1:0-25182 GCA_032270745.1 Tiaropsis multicirrata
AGAGGTATTAACTTTCAGTTAGCCTTTAGTTTAAGCGGATTTTATAAGTGTGTAGAAAATACCAAAAAGTCTTTACATGTTTTTTTATAAGCATTCTTAAAATGTATTAAGTTGCTATTTTAATACCCGAAAACTCAGATCAAAGAGGTATTAACTTTCAGTTAGCCTTTAGTTTAAGCGGATTTTATAAGTGTGTAGAAAATACCAAAAAGTCTTTACACGTTTTTTTATAAGCATTCTTTTGACAAGAAAATTTCCCATGTGCATACTTTGATGTTTAGGTATATATGTTTTAAGTATCAACGTATCATTTCATGGCGTATCTTTAGTTTAATATTTGTCTCATCTTGATCCTCGCACTTTTTGTTGTTGCCTATTTTTACAAAACTCACCCTGGGAATATTCTTACAATTTATCAATTTTCACCCTGATATTCTTATAGAAGATATTCTTATGAAAAAAACGTGTATTATGTAGGTGTGTTGGACACCAAGAAATTTTCGATCTTTGGTGAAGTAATGGCAGAAAAAAAGAAAATTGTCAAAGAAAAGAATGATGGGGACGATGGGTTAGGAGCTGATCTCAAACATTGGATATCAGGTAAAACTTTAGTACAAAAGTCTCTAAAAATTGCTTAAGATTAAAAGAGACAATTCTTTGTCTCGATGACTTTGTTTCGTTCTCCAAACTCGTTTAAGAGACTTTACTATGGGAAAATGCAAGAATCTTTTAAACTCTTCCCGGCAGACACAGAACGTTGTTTCGACAGCAGAACGTTACTTGGACGTAGAATCAACGTTGAAATATCGTTGTGTGTATGCCGTGTTAGTTATGGAGGGTTAGTTCTAAGATGGGGGGGGGGGGCGTTAATTCTCTATCTAGATTTCCAGTTTAAAATTGAATTGTTCGCAGTAATCTTTATATAACATTCTAATCAAAAACAAGCTGACTGATTTTATAGTTAACTGAGCTACCTTATCGGGCAAAAAAATGAGGTGAGGAAAATTATTTCGACGAATAATTAAGTCCGACAAAAAATTAGTCCGAAATTCTTTTGTCCGATAAGCTACCTTAATGTGGAAAACTTTGCCGTGGAAGAATAAATTAAAACGCGCGTGTCGTTTGGTTTGTGTCGTTTTTGTACTTCCAAATCTGTTTTATTTTTTGTTTTTTGTTATCAGGTAAAAATTTGAAGAAAACAGAGCAAGAGGCCTCGCCATCGCCAATACCTCAACAAACACCACCACCTACATTCGACATGTCCAAATTGAAGAGGACTGCAACGCCTGACATCAACAACAATATCAGTGTGCAAGATGATTTAGATCTAGGTATGAAAAGTACAGCCATAAAACCACTCTTTCGGACTACATCTGGTCTCGTCAAATTAGGCTTTTCCGGAAAGAATTTTCTCACCGTTCTCCCTGGATCCTCAATTTCTTATCCCCCCATGGATATCCAAGGATATTGAAAATTTTAAACCTCCACCCCCTGGATATCTTTGGTCTTTAGATTCTTACTCCCTGGATATCCTATATCCTCAACAAGCCCAATGAAGGTACCGAACCAACAAAAGACTCACGTGTTACACTTCTATTGTTTAGATATCAATTAGTCCCTTGATTATTAAACATTTTTGACACAAAATTACTCAATTTACTATTTTATGTTTTTTTTGTACCATCCATGTTTGTACAAACCGATTTCCAACATTTAGTAAATGGTGATTGTTGTTATGCATTATAAAAACCCTGGTCTAGAAGTCCTTTGTTTTTGTCTTTTATTTACATTTTGAGCTTTCGTATTCATATTAGTTTGGTTTGCTCACTTATTGATCATGTGATCAAAAAATAGACCAATCCCAAGGTGGTAATGGTAACGTGATCGATAAGTGAGAAAATTGGCATTATTTGACTTTCGTTTTTTAAAGAAAAAGTTGACAAATATATATATTAATACATTACCAGACCAGTGTATTTTACTAACTATGCTTAAAGTACGCAAAAAATGCTTAAGTTGTTTTCATTATTTCTTGGTAGGTGTAGAGATGACTGAGGACGATTTTCGTGATGACAATGATGACCAAGCAGAAAGAGAGCTAGCCGCCGTCTTTGCTAACGATGCTGTTGACGATGTTGTTGAGGAAGATTTGTTAACCAACAAGAGCGATACACCCAACAGTCTGGTCAACAAACATAAAACCAAACTGTTGGCGGCTGTTAAGGATTCTTTTGAGGAGCGCAAACCGCCATCTAGATCCAGTAACACGCCTGGTACTCTTGCTGTTGAAAAATTGAAGAAATTTGGTGACTACAGTTTGACTGAGCGATCAGGAAGCAAGGCTTTGGATCATGATGATGTTGTTGTCGAAAATGCGCCTCCTATAACCACTGATTTAGAGGAGCCTTCTAGAAGTGAGACACCTCTCGACCGTGGACGCTCTAGCACACCAGGTGATGGTGGACGAGGAGGCCCTGGTAAATTGCAATTCAAAATGCAGCAAAAGACCAAAGAAAAGAAAGCTATCAAAACAGGAACATTAGATATGAAGAAACTGTCCAAGTTTGGTGATGGTAATGTTGGCAAGAGACCTGATGGTGGTGACGGTGGTACCGAATCACCAGCAATGCCAAGGAAGAAGAATGTTGGCAAGTTGAACATGGATCAATTCAACCGAACACAAAGCCCAATGCCAGCTGCTGAGGATGTGGATGTTCAACGTGCGGCAATGCGACGTCAGCGCAAAGTATCTGATGAAGAGTTAGTGGATCCGTTCGCAGATGTTCCTGAACGAACATCGACTCCACAACCCATGGATGTCGAGGAAATGATGATCGATGAAGAAGACGAAGAAGAAGATATTCAATGTGAGGATGTGGCTTCAGAAGCTGGAGAAGTTCAAGAGCAATTTGATGAACCAGTGGCCAAAGAGATCTCAGAACAGGAAACAGTGGCCGAAGAGTGTCAAGAAGAACAAGCTTCAGCTGACGAAAAAGTTGATAAAGAAGCAACTGGGAAGAAGGAAGAGGAAGAATTTGACCCATCTTCGTATAGCATTCATCGCATTGCAAAGCTCCCTTCACCCGACGTCATCAAGCAACGCAAACGGATGGCTATTCGTGAACCATCGTATGATGATTATCTCAACGAAATGGTAGGAAACTTGAAAGAAACCAAACATCAAAGAACAAAGGCTCCTACTTCTTCTGCAGAGATTGAGTTCAGCACACAAAAGCGAAGGAAACCGATCGATGATAATTTTGATAACGATCGGAAAGCGAAAAACTTGGAGGATCTTGAGCATGAGAGACGAGATTTGGAGAGACGTCAACGTAGAGCATTAGAAGAATCCGATGATGGTGATGATGATGATCTCTCCGTGTCTAAAAGATCAACTCGTGGTGATTATGAATACGAAAGGCGTGAACCAAGAATATTTGATTCATCCATCGATGGCTATGATTACAGTTACGAACCACGTGATTTGTCAAAATACGATTCAACTCCACCAAGGGGTGATCACTACATCAATGGATACGAACCACAACAACGCCGCAATCCGAGGACTTTTGACGACTCGCTTAATATTTCACGATCAAGTTACAAAGGCGATGATAACGACAAATACAACAGACGACAACCAAGAGAATTTGATGATTCTATCAATTTTCAACCATCGTCGTCGTCCAATTATGATGGCAACTACGAGCATCAGATTCGAGATTACGATAGTTCTTTTCGACCAAGAGAGTTTGATGATTCGTTTTCAAGACCAGTTGGAATTTCAGATGATGCATTCCAACGGAGGAGTTTGGATGACCAGGACTTTAAACGCAATCAAAATGCAATTGACGATGACGAAGCTTACCAGAGAGGTAAAGGTAAAGATTTCGATGACTCCGTCAACAAACTAAAATCGAATCTTACCGATGATGATTTTGAGAGGAAATTAAGAGATGGATCGTCTACAAAGCGAAAATCAGGTTTGGATACGTTTCATGTTGAACAGAGAGACAAAGCTCGGGACTTTAATGATTCAATTACAAAACCCGAGTCAAAATTCGTTGATGACGATGTTGAACGAAAATCTAGAGATGGTGATAGAAGTCGCCCCAAGAATGCAGATTTGATCCCTAATGTAGAGCGGAAAGGGAAAGCCAAAGATTTTGACGATTCTCTTCAAATACCGAGATCGAATTTCAAAGATGATGACGATTCAGATAAAAAAGAAAGATCAAGAAACTCAAGTGGCAAAACTTATTTAATCGAAGGAGTTGAGCAAATAGGGAAAGCTAGAGAATTTGACGATTCAATTGTGATTCCGAAATCAAATTACGTTGAAGAAGATGTTGTATCTGAATATCAACCGAAAGTTGTCGATGATGATGATGTTGGTGATGATCGAAGCAAAAATCGGAGAAATTCGAGTGAGGCTCATCATGATGAAACTGAAGAAATGCGACAACGAAGGTTAGCAGCACAGTACGAAGAGTTGGAGAAACAACGACGAAGACAGATGAGAAAAGAACTTGAAGAACTGAAGAGGAAGGAACGCAAGGAGAGGGAAAGAGAAGATGCAGAGCAGAATGAGCGAAAAAGATCCATTTCGTTTAATGATGATGTCCAAGTGCACGAGGCAGAACCATCCAAACGGAAGATAATCGAACAAGAGTTGAGAGAACAGGAAAGAAAGTTCTTGGAGCGACAAGAGAAATTGGAAGAGGCTGAGCGACTTCGTAAGCTGGATGAGGAGATGATGAGGCGAGAATTGGAGAAAAGGACAGCTTCTGAACGACAGAGTGAAGTGGCGAAAAAGGAGAAAGAAAAAGAACGACGGAAAGCATTTGATTTGCAACAACAACAGGGGTATGAGGAGAAAGTGCGTCGTGATCGTGAACGACGTCTCTCGCAGCAACATGAAATCGAAGAGATGAAGAAGCGACAACGTGACGAACGCAGGCGGTCCCGCGAAGAGAAACGCGAACAAGAGCGGTTGGCATGGGAGGCTGAAGTGAAAAAGCGACAGGAAGAAGACGAGAGAATGCACGAAGAAAAAAGAAAACAACGCCAGAAACGAACGTCTCAAGAGAGAATGGAGAATCAAGAATTACTGAAATTGCAACGAATAAAAGAAGAAAACGATTTGCGACGGCTGGAGGAGATTCGTTTGGAGCGGGAACGGAAAGAGATGGAGAGACAACGTGAGTATGATATTCAACGTGAAGAAGAAATGTTAATGATGAAGCGGTTGAAAGAACAAGAACGTCTGTTGCATGAAGCGGAAGAGCTGTATCAAAAACAACGCAGGCAGTTGAAAGAAGAAGCAGAACGACAATGGCGAGCTTTCAGAAAACACGAAGTTGAACGACAGCAAGAGGTATGTGCAGTTCTTTCTTGTTCTGGTGACATAAAGTTTTAAATTAACTATTAAATGGTTTTCTTTTGGGAGCCAATTATATTAAAAAAAATATATTTAAATTTCATGTCAAATAATTGGATCTTAATGCTGCCATCAGCTTTTCCAATGGTACAACTGATACTATTAGGTACCAAATAAACGCCCATTCACCGCTTGCTAATTTGTTGACAAAAACTTTCATATTCCAAAGCGAAGTGCTTTATTTTGTTTTGTATAGCCAAATCTCAACAATTGAGATACGCTTAATGGCCCCCCTGCTTATTAAAATTTTGGAAAATTTCCCACACCCTGTTTATTTCGACACCCCCTCCCTCCCATTAAATTTCTAAATGTTTTGATCTTTTTGCAGGCAGTTCTGGATAGTGGTAAACAGATCTCACTTTTCTGACTATGACACATGTCATTGTTCTTTTCACAGGTTGATGAGCGGCGTTTAAAGCGAAGAAGCGAGCGAAAAGTGAAGAAAGTTTTACAGATACAACACGAGGATGAGGAAATGGACCGTTTGTGGGAGTTGGAGAGACAAAGAGCTGATGAACGAAGAAGGAGGAAATTTGAAGAAGAAGAACGGCTCAGAAATCTCGAGCTGGAGAGGCTGAGGTTGGAAGCTGAAAAGAGACGCAAAGAATTGGAAGCTATTGCAGCTGAAATGAGAAAGATTGAAGAACTCAGGAGGTTAAGGTACGTCATGTCTTTATTTCTTTGGTCGTTCACATAAAAGGGACAATATATTGGTTGTTTCAACGTTGTTTCGTTATTTCGAGGGCTTTACAGTATTTTTAACGTTGAAAAGAAAACGTCTTGTGTCTCCTGGTTAGTTGAAATTTTGAAGTGTAGGATGTTCACCCGTCTTTGGCATGGTTTTTGAAGATTTCTTTATTTCGTTGGTCTTCAACCCAGCAGTTTTTTTCAACACTGTTTCAACGTTCAAATGACGTTATGGTGTTGAAACAACGATGTTTGGATTTTAAAATAACGTCCTGCCTGCTGGGTAAAAAGGAAGGTTTTTTTTCATTAACCAGAGCTGAACAAAGACGCATCGAAGAGGAAGAACGAAGGCGTCGAGAAGAAGAAGAGAGATTGCGCAGAGAAGAAGAAGAGAGGAGGCTTGCTGAAGAAAGAGAACGGTTGCGAAAGGAAAGAGATGAAGCTGAGAGGTTGCTCAGGTTACAGTTGGAGGGGCAGAGACGCAGAGAGGAGGAAGAGAGACGAAGAAGGGAGGAAGAGGAACGCAGGCGAAGAGAAGCCGAGTTGGAGAGGTATGTATTTTATTTGGTTATCTTCAGTGTCTAATCAAAGTCAACACTGTTTTACATATATTGTGGTTATTTACAAAAAGTACTAAGAAATATTGAAATGTGGAAGAACACTTTTGAGGTAAAGATTCTGGTCATTCCAGAGAAAAAAAAATCTCGATTTCATACCTTGATCAAACCAGGTAAACCAAGTATAGGGGTTTACTAAGTAATTATAACACCTTCAATATAGGTTCGGCAGTTTCTACACTGGCACGATGTATGTCTCCAATGCTTAATTTCTTCGTTAACCTCTTCAATAGGTTGAGATTGTTGGAGGAGGAACGATTGAGACTTTTGGAGTTGTCGAGAATGTCAGCTGAAGAGAAGAGGAGAAGAGCATTGGAAGAAGCTGAAAGAAGGAGAAGAGAAGAAATGGAAAGAGGTAATAAATTCTGTCAATTGCGGATACAAAACCTGTGATGTTATTTCAACGTCCAAACAAAGTTGTTTCAACGTCAACGTTATTTGGGCGTAGAGGGAATGTTGAAAAACATCGTATGTCTGTTGGGCTTCGTATTCCTTATTTGGATTCTCTACTGGGGACCCACAGATAGATGTTCGGATGTTTAACAGCATCTTGGGCCAGTAAAGGTGTATATGAAACACACAAGTTTTCTAATGACTTAACTCGAGTATGTATCGATAGGCGCATATTATTTTGGTTCTTGGTGTGTTAATACTCGAAGGCTTTACTTGTTAATCTCTACCCATACGTTGAGTTATTACGGTTAATCACAGAAAGTCACAAAAGCAGATGTCTTTTATTCATAATAAAGAAAGTAAGTTCGTGACAGGTTTATTTAAGAATTGTTGTATTTGCGATACTCAAAGAAAAAGTTTAGACCGAAAAAGCTTAAATTAAGAACATCCAAGAAGAACAATTTCCAAGCACACACATGACGTTCTTTCAACGTCCGAATAATGTTCTGACGTTGTTTTGACGTTAAAACAACATTCCATACCTGCTGGGTTGTCTGTCACACACGCAACAAATAGCAAAAACGTCTTATAATATACTTTCTGCTTAAAAATTACTTTTAACATCAAAACACGAGGGTTTAACAGAGGCGGATTACAAAAGTTACTCAAAAGATTGACGGAGGGTGTTGACTTCCATATAAGGAATATGAGCAAAGACAAAACTCTCTTTCGTCAAAAATTTTAAGAACCTTCCTCTCTGTACCCGTCACTGGCTTAAACCATGTGCTAAAACCTTCCAAACAATACCACTAAGCGTCTTAACGGTATCTCATCAAGTTTCTCATCAAAGAGTAGCCCGCGTTATAAATACAACCATAAATCTGTACCGTTGTAAGATACATTTTTTACAAAAATAGTTAAAAAATAATATATTGGTTGTAAAAGTATATAAGAAAAGTGTTTTTTTTTTAAACTGTATAAATATATTATAAGTATGCTCTTGTAAAGTCGTCAAAAGTGAAGTTACACAAGGCGCTATTTTGGCCTGTACATAGGTTTTCGTTTACAAGTTTTGCTGAGATGAATTATGTACAGGCCGCTGCACACGCGTCTAACGTCCTAAATAATCTTTTGCGTAACCTTGCTTTTACTCTGATTTAAAGAAAACGAATGTCTTGTATCATATTTCTTTCGGTTTAATTCGATTCATTTATAATGACTGTAAAATTTTGTTCATTAGCAAACATCAAAGCTATTTTTTTATATCAAACTTATTTGGAATTTCGGTATTTCGAAAAAAAATTTTTTAGTCCGGAATTGCGTTAATCGTGTCAGGAAGTTCGGTAAAAATGAGTATTTAACTCGAAATTTTTGGTAATTTAGTGAGGGTATCTTATCATATAGTAGTTTAATTTCGGTTTTGGAAATATGGAAAAGTTTTGTTGAATTTCGTATTTCGGAAATTTTAAACCCCGTACGCCCTTTGTAGTGATTCAATTTCTTCTTCCATCTTCCAGCACTTCGCATGATGGAAAAGAATAATTTCGATGGTTGGTCTTTGTTGGCAGTTGGCGAAGAAGCCATTATAGGTGAATCAACAAACGGAGAAGTCAACAGTGAAGATTATGAAAATGAAATTAACCTGGTGGAAGTTGAAGAAGAACAGGTTCATATAATTCATCTGCCAAATTGAGACCACGTCGTTCTTTAGTACAAAAGTCTCTAAAATTCCTTGAACAAAAGAGACTAATTTTTGTCTCGGTGCTTCGTTCTCCAAACTCGTTTAAGAGACTTAACTACCGAAAACTTCAATGGGCTCAATTTGGAAGCTCTATACCCTCGAAGGGTTTACCTCCCTTGCTTTGTTATTCCAACATTGTTTCAACGTCCAATTATCGTTCTGACAATACACCTTTTCGACCGTAGCCGCCAATCGCCGCGCGGGCATTTTTATGTCCGCCTTACCCCCCTAAAACCGTCCCAGTCTTTTTTTCGCAACTTTTTTTATTCCCAGCAGGCGCAAAACCTTATTCCAACATTATTTCAATGTCTAAATAACGTTCTGATGTTGAAACAACGTTGCTTAGACATTAAAAACAACGAAATAATGGAATAATGTTTTATGTCTGCTCGGCGGGGCGAAAAAAAAAACATATTATTAAAGTAGTTTTTCCACTGGGGCGATCAGTGGGATGGAGCCCATGTGCGCCACAGAGGGGGGTATTCTGTTCCTTTGGCATAACCCAGCACAGACATGCAACGTTAAAACAACACCTGTTGGGAAGTTACAGAAAGTCAGAACGTTCAAAATGATCTCTTATAGGTGGAACGAACACGCGAGAAATGGGTATTGGTTGCACGTGGTAAAGAAAAAGAAAAGCCTCAAGATGAATGGATTTCACTTGCTCAAGGGAGCGAAATGGCCGAAGATAACTTCTGTCATCAGTCTAAAAAATTGAAGGCCTGGGCACGAGAACAACGTGTTTCTGTATCTTCCATGGAATCATCATTCTCCAATCAGAGCGAAGAACGGGAGGCCTGGGACCGAAGGTGTCTTCCTATTCAAATCGATGAGTTCATCTCCATACAGGAGAAACACCAGTTCACTTTTGTCGATCGCAAAGGACGCATGAAAGTTCTCAAGAAACACGTGTATACAAATCAGGACGCGGCGCACGTGGCCAATATGGCGGATGAGCTGCAGAAAAAACATTCCATGTTTTTCGTTGAAAACGCTATGAGAGATCTTCAAGATTACCAGTTAAGGATGAGAGGCTTGTTAATGAAAATGTATTAATTTTGATTTTGAAATGTTTGTGAAGTTTGGAATGTTGGTTTAAGAAAATGTGTATTGAAGTCAATAAAGCCACCAATATTTCATACAAAGAAACATATCTCGAACTCGTGATTTGTACAACTTAACTGATGGCGGCCTTGGTGGCCTTGTATTTGATCCATTGCAGTCATCTTATACCAACCCAGCTGGCACACAACGTTATTCCAACATTGTTCCAACGTCCAAAAATAGCGTTCTGACGTTAAAACAACGTTGCTTTGACCTTAAAACGTTCTGTTCCTGCCGGGAGTTGTGTATGAGCGTTCATCAATCAAAATAATATTGCAAACTAATTGTTTTTGAATGACTCAAAATAAAGTGTGTTTGAAAATTTTATAATAAAAATTATTATTTTTCCAATCTGATATTTTTAATTTACATAGTATCTGGCACAAGCAAGGATTCTAATTTTCGAGCTTAAAAAAATATTTGACAAAAAAAAGACTTTATTACGTTTTACGTACGGGGATTAATTTTGCGATGATAGTACAAACGGGAAAATCATCTTGATGAATTTTATAGCCATAAACGGCGGTTAGAGAAAAACGGCCGCAGAATTTTTTTTGAAAATCCCATGTGCGGGAAAATCTCGCGTGGCTTAAAATTATTTATTTGATTAGAGGTTTTGTTTTGGACTATGAAATTTTTCTGATACAATTCTGCCAGGTACCTTTGTAAATAGTTTGTAAATTTTATAAGCAAAAAATTGAAAATATAAACATCGAAAACTTCCAAAAAGGCCCAAACGTGTAAACATTGGAAAATATAAAAGATCCAGAAAAAAATCTTAACAACAACCCCCTGGATATCCCATGATGGAAATTTGATACCCTGTTGGATACTTCTTGGTCTTCCAATTCTTGGCCTTAATTCCTGGATATTGAAAATTTTGAGTCCACCTGGATACCCTCAACAGTAGGATAAAGTTAAATTGTTTTGCATTGGGTGCATTGGACTGCAAACTTTGACTATGATTTGAACACGATTTTGACCATCCATGATTTGACTGTTTGATGCTTTATCGACTTTTTGACCGATTCATCATAAATCTTCATTGTATTATAGTCATTATATATTAGCTTTGTTTTGTGGCTGTTATCAATTTTGTTGAAATAATGATTACGAGGTCGTGTAATTTGGATTTCACTTGCTGGATCTTCTATCTCTTCATTGGACTTATTTAATGAGATAACGCGGGAATACCTTATCGGACAAAACAAAGTCGGACTAATTTTTCGTCGGACTAAATTATTCGTCTGACAAATATTTCGTCATCTCCAAAAAATTTCGTCACTTTTGTCCGACATTTTTTTGTTACCTCTCAAAAGCCATTGTTATTTAAAGTCAGTATATGTTGTTTGTGAATTTTAAATCGTCTTCGAAAGCAACTAACTACTACATATACTATATATTGGCTATGAAATAAAAATAAATTTCCCTTTTCATCGGACACAAATGGAACAAACTTTTTGAAAGTGACTGAATAAATTTTGTCCGACTGAATTTTGAGCTTTGCCTTTTTGGTATATCTGTGTTTTAGCTTTCTGAAAACTTGTTTTATGACAGTTTTGTTGAACAAAAACAAAATTGAAAAACATTGTTTGAGAAACGAAAAAAATGGTATTGTTTGTTCTGAAGGTGTGCCTTTAGCCTCAAAATCTAACTCGCTTTATGTTTTTAATAATTTCAGTGATAAATTCAAAATGGCGGATGATTTAAGAACATATTATATAAGATTTTGAAATAGTGGAATTTTAAGCACCATGTGAAGGTTTATTTATTTTAACTTTTGATCTTTCCAATAAATATTTTTAATATCTTTCCAATGAGATGTTAATTTTACTGAAAAAGAGTTATTTTAGCTGTTTTCAAACAAATTTTATTCAGAAATTGTTATCAGAAGGTTCAAAATGTTCTCAACTCTTTGGCATTAGAAGTTCTTGTATTTCATTTTTGGCCTGAGTTGATTGAAATAAAATGTGTGCATTTTGTTGCAATATTTATCTTATTTTAACAAAAAAGTACCCAAATAATGGGCTTGGAACAGACAGGTTGCAATAAAAAATCCCTATATCAGATCGAAATGTCATCTTTTGCCAGATTCTCTAATTAATCTCAATCATGTGTGTTTGGAGATCTATTTTGTAGATTTTCCAAATAAAAATTTGAACTTTTTAAGATTTAAGATGACAATATTCTTAGGACATTCTTAACTTTTTGGCTAATTTTATCATGAATATTCTTATAAAAAAAGCGTGTAACTCTTTTAGTACCGCCCAGCCAAACGTTGTTCATCCTGGACTGACGTTTTCTTCACCTTATAGCCTCTGTAAAAACGACCCAAGTTTAAGGTCTTTCCATTAGAGAGATACGCCCTGCAAAAGAAAAGTTTGTCAATTGTTAGAATTAAAAATAAAACTTTCTATTTTTCTTGCTGGTATTAAAAGAGTTATGGTAGTATAACTTGCTGATGAATCGGGAGCAGTTTGTCAAGACGTTGCAACACAATTTTAATTCTTCACGACAAAACGTTATATCTTTGTTGATTGAACTTTCGTAATAATGTTAGCACCTAGACCAGAAATCTAAGGCTTCAAAATCATATTATTTTTGCTTGAACGGTTTTACTTAAAAAGTCGCTTATAATGAGACGAATAGCATACGAGAGGCACGGGGGTATGTGGGAACCATAAAGATGCTACTCAACCTGTGTTTTGAAAGTCAGGAAAGAAATACGAAAATTCGCTCGTTTTTTTTAAAGTTATTGTTTAGATAAAAATGCTGGTTGCCTGGTAGCAAACGTTCTGTTTGAGTTATTTTACTTCCAGTCAGTATCTTTTTATAATTTACCCGTAAGACATTTTAAATGGAATAAATATTTTTGGGAGATTACATTTTGCGGCTAAGGTTTTGGGGACGTATCCCATAATTTAGTCCACAAAATGTCATCTTCGGAAAATATACATTCTAAAAGCGACCACAAAAAACACAAAAAATCACCAAACAGCAAACACCGCAATCACAAACTGTTGCCCCGGTAACTAATTACACATTCGAATTTTTATAGTGCAGCAATTAAGCATTTAACAAATATTTAGCTAAAGTCGAGTTAACATTTTCATTCGTTACCTTCCTTTTCACATTTTCTTTTTGTAGAATGCTTGTTTGACATGCTCATCAAATGTAATCATGTTACCATCAGAAATCGATACCGTATCTTTCTTTACACATTTCTCTTCGTATGCGCCATCTTGGTTGCTGTGACGTCATGGATCAAACAACAAGATGACTTTACGGCAAATATAGACGAGACAAACTCTTTTAGTGAGTCAATCTATACTATCGTTTTTAAAAGATTTCTGTAAGATGTTAAATATTTTAAATAGAAAATAATCATAAAGGACTTTCATGAAATTGAGATTCGAACAATTTTTCGCTTCTGATTTTTGAAATTACCACCAGCCGAAGCCAAGCATGGAAATGTTAACTGTGGATATATAGAGTTGGGCACTGTTGTGTAAAGCGAAATCATTTCTTTAGATTTATCGGTAAGAATCTTACATCCTATCTCTATACCAGTGGTTCACGAAAGACACTCGATCATCGTATTTTCAGTGGGATCGCCACTATCTGGGTGACCAAAAAAAAGGCCTTTTTTAGATTGGTTTTCTCACTAGGGGGATACCCTTGAGCCACAGCTCTTACCCTAAAAATGTATTTTAATTGATTAAAAATCGTATTTGACTTTCAAGATTCGAGAAAGTTACAAGAATATCGTCCACACTGGTTCAGATCATCTGCAGATTTTTATCGTCGTCAGCTGAGTGAAGATGCAAAGGCTCATACACCCAAACCTCCTCTACAATCAGCCTCATCAACACCTTCAACACCAACAAATTCACCGTCTACAAAAACAACACTAACACTAACAACCAAAACAAGCATCACTAAACAAATCACCATAACGACATTCAACAATGTTGATCTCATCAACAACAACAAAACAACAGACAATTCAACAAAACATGAATGTTTAATACCGGCCATTGCTGAATTCCCTAAAGATTTATTCACACAACAACAACGTTTGCGAGGAGGTTTCCTGCTTCACACGTTCATCGCAGTTTACATGTGCATTGCACTGGCGATTGTTTGCGATTACTATTTTATCCCATCTCTGGAAGTGATTTGCTACCGATTGGATTTACAATCTGATGTTGCAGGCGCATCATTAATGGCAATTGGTTCATCTGCTCCTGAACTCTTCGCTTCTGTTATTGGTGAGTGCCACTTATTCTGCCCATTACATAGGGAACAGTAAATATTTGCTCACATGGTCGGGTGATTGATGTGCCTATTTTCAATAATGGTAACAAAAGGATACCCCAAGGATTTTCACTTTACTTGAAAAGGTTATGTTCGAATTCGCTCACAATCTTAGTAATGGACGTCGTACCTGGAGCAATTAGTAACCTTGCTATAGTGATCGCTTAAGATAGTAAAATTATTTGAGTAACGTGATAATTGTATAGGTATATGCTCTATACTTACCAAAACATTGTAAATTATTTTCAGGTGTATTTGTGACGAAAGGAGATATTGGTATAGGGACAATTCTTGGATCTGCTATATTCAATGTTCTTCTTGTTGTCGGTCTGTGCGGTGTTCTCACAAACTTCGTAAGTAATTTCATTATTTTTTTTGTTTGAAAAAGACAATAGGCTTCTACACCCACTGTTGAGCATTTATCAACATTTTCGAAAGTTACCCCGAAAGTTATTAAAAATTAAAAAAACGAATACTTCTTTGGATTTCCAGACCAACCTTCACTCTCGAACCTTTTGCATTTCCATAACATTTTCCCAGATTTTGGTGAGCTGACCCTTCGGACCAGGAAATCATTATCTTAACAGGTGGGTGTACAATTATTTTCTGAATGAGCCCAATCTTTACATTATAATGTTCGATGAAAAGAATGAAACTTTGATTCCCATCTACCTGGACCTAGAGCTAAAATGACTGAAAGCGTGGACATAACTTCTGCCTCTTTGTTTTGCGTGTGGATTAAAATTTCCTATTTTTTATTTTACAAGGATTTGGAATTAGCCTGGTGGCCATTGATGAGAGATGGGTTATGTTACGCGTTGAGTTTAATCATTCTAGCAATTGTCATTGTGGATGAACGAGTTGGATGGTATGAAGTTTTAGTTTCCCGGAGGTTGACATTCTGTATCAGAGTATTACCTCACGTTTATCGATCGTTAGTATACTCTGTGCAGATTGTCTGTTTGCCGTAAATTTTCCGTGAAGTATTTTCTGCAGAAGAGTGTAAAATAATCATTTTTCTGCTGCCGCCTCGATTTCCCAAAACGATTTTACCTCCACTTCGCCACGATCGCCACCATCGCCACCATCGCCACCATCTTGTTTACGCTTAGTTTGAAAAATCTCGAAATACAAATTTTGAATATGAACGTGCCGCTACGGTAATGAACATTTGAATTTTTTCATAGATATTGGGTCCTGTGCAGACAAGGTGGTTGACTAAAGTTGACTAAAGAAACTTTATTATTTTCAGAAATTTTCCATGCGAAGTTTAAAATTTTCCTTCATAATTTATTTTTAATTTTTCAATCCTTCAAAAGAATTTCGTATCCCCAGTGGAAAAAAAATAATTTTGATATTCCCATTGCGTATTACGTCTCTTTATTTATCCCACTGACAAAAAAATTCCACTTGAGAAAGAATATAATTTTTTCTTTTTATATTTTTCTTATGATATAGGCTTGAAGCAACAATGATGTTAGTTTTCTACTTCTTCTACCTGGTTTTAATGTGGAAAAATGAACGATTGGAAAAATGGTTTTATTTGTACGCTGGCTTTATAGAGACATACGAAAAACGGTTCGGTCCTTTAGAAGATGAACTCGAGGAAATTGAGAACGAGGAAGACCATAGGTTGACGGAGAAAGAACGAAAAAGACATGAGAAATATTTGAAGATTGGAAAAGAAGGTGTTTACCATCCGTTAAGCCACGATTCTGGTGAGTTCGAAATGCCATCGACTTCTTTATCATAATTTAAGCGCTCATACCCATAAGGTACAGAAACATTGTTTTCATGGCCCCTCATTTTTTTTTACAAAATAATGTTTCGTTGATAAGATGAGGATAGTGAATTTGTCTCTTAACAGAGTGAATATTTTCCCACATATCTTTCATACACGATAGTAGGACAAGTATTGCACTCTCCCCCATTTGTTATCGCCTACCTCTGCAGCCGATTCTGTGACTGTCCTCTATTTTGTGTGTGTTTCTTCTTTCACAGACGAATTGAGTAGTGAAGATTCAATTGATGCAATCTTTCCCGACGATGAACCGTTCACCTTATCTGCAGTCCCTTCAACAGCCACCGAAAAGGTTGCCTGGTTTTTTCTTTTCCCAATCCGAGCTTTGTTCTACCTTACTGTTCCTGACATCCGTTACAAGAGCATGCGTCGTTTTTTCTACATCACATTTTTAATGTCCATCCTGTGGATTGGTTTGACCACGTATGTTTTAGTGTGGATGACGACCGTGGTTGGTTTCACCTTCAGTATTCCTGATGCTGTCATGGGCTTAACTTTCATCGCGTTTGGCAGTAGTGTACCTGATGCATTCGCAAGTATCATTGTTGCACGCCAAGGTAAACAAAGTTTTCCTAATTCATGATATCCATTACAGAATCTTTTATCACCCTAAAAGCCGAATGATCACCACTATTTTTTTTCCAATATGTTCTTAGCGAGATCAACAAAATATTATCTTGTCTTGCTTTTTATTCTCAACAGGGTGGTGCAGATTTTTTCTAAAAAAGACCATTCTTTTTCGTATGTCTATATCCATTACGTAATCTTTTCTATAGAATCGCCACCCTAAAAGCCGGGCGTTTGCCATACTAGTAGTAAACATCCAAAGCTCTTTAAAAAGGCCTCCGTTTAAAAGATTACGTAATGTTCAGAAGCGGACTCAAATTTCTTTTTGCGAGTGTTGAGTTCGAGAAAAAGGAAAAAGAACAGAAGCACTTCTCATGAAAACCTTCAGCACCCATCACTAATCTTTATTTTCAACAAAATTCCATAGGCAAAGGAGACATGGCAGTATCGCAAGCAATGGGAAGCAACGTGTTCGATATCCTCCTTGGTCTGGGCTTACCCTGGATCTTGAAAACATTGATATTCGATCCTGACTCGGTGATCGAAGTCCAATCAGTAGGCTTGATCATATCATGCTTTTCTATCTTCACCAGTCTACTCTTCGTCATCGGTGCTTTTTATTATTATGGATTTAAACTGACCAAGAAAATCGGATGGGCGTTTATTGTCAGTTATGTTATCGTACTACTGATATCAGTGTTAATGGAACTTTTTCTGTGGAGTGGCTACCACCTTCCGACTTGTAAATACTTCTAGTTCATATGATGTTCTTATGATGATCTCATCTAGTTCTTATCTTGTTCTTACGATGTTCTCGTTTAGTTCTTATGATGTTCTTATCGTGTTCGCGTTTAGTTCTTGTCGTGTTTTCATTTAGTTCTTATCTTGTTCTAATAGAATCTAGATCTAATGTAGTTCTTATTATGTTATTATCATGTTTTTATCACCGTTCTTAACATGTCCTTGTCTAGTTCTTATCTAGTTCTTTATCGCAGTATCCAGTTATTTATTTTGTAGCTTTTTTTGCAATTATGTAGGGTTTTAATGCTCATATTCTTTCCTTTTTCATCAAATCTTTATTTCTCCTGCCCCTTTAACATGCTGATTGAAAAACTTGTTTGAATTAAAATTTGTTAAAAACTATTTCTCTTACAAATTACAAATTTACAATCACTTATATTTTAATATATAACATAATCTACTTTTTATATGTATTTAATTTTTAATGGAGTAACAAATGGTCTGTTTCAGAAAGAATCCGTATCGGAGGATGTCGATTTTCCTTAACAGCAGCCCCTCTGGATACCCGTGCTAAAAGTTTCGGACCCCTTGGATATCTCTTGTACGGATTTTCATTAGAAAAGCTCATTAGCACAACTTTGGAAAAAAGCGGAAAACACATTGAAATATTTTATAAGGCCAATTTCTATATACGTCCTAACTGGACTCATCAAACTGTTTTTCTATTGGCAATTCAGTAACATTCAGTTCAATATTACCATTTTTCTCCATGTAAACTTGGTTGGCTAGTTGCTTTGGCAACTTGTACATTTTGTATGCAGCAAACATGAAAACGAGGCCAATTATTTTGATAGTCAATCCCAATGCAAATATGTAATACCTGAAAAAAGACGAGAAATCGTAATTTTGGGGATAAAAATAATTCACCAACATTGGGGATTTTCCACGTAAAAGTCGTACCTTGTCGATTTTCTTAGCCCCCTGGATATCTTTGATCTTTAAATCTTTACCCCCTGAATATGCTAGGATCCCGGAGGGGGGGGGGGGGTACTTAGGCAAAAAAGGGTACGGGGATGTGCCGCTGGTCAGGCTCAGGGTAACTTTTTCACCTAGAGTCCCATTTAGGGTCCCTAATTTAGCTATCTAGAGTCCATTTTTCGAATCCCAGCGGCACACCCCCGTCGACAGGCAAGGTCAACGTCAAAGTTGGACATTGTAACAATGTATGGATAACTCTGCTGGAATGATTTCTTTTTACCTGAAGTGTTTGTTTTTGTATTCTAAACAACTAGTCGTTTCATCTGTGCATTCATCTTTATGCCATAACTTACAACTTTCATCAATTAAACGTCCGAACATTGTTGGAGCCGGTATAAAGCCCAGAAAACGTCCAAACAACTGTACAAATCCAGTTGCAAAGGAGCTTTGACCTTTAGGTACTATCCTGAAAAAGATATGCAACTGTGTGAATTCATAGCATTTTCAGACTTTCTGTATAAGTGTGTCTGTGGAAAAGAGGAAGATGTTTTGTAGTCTGGACCCATACTAATTTTTACCCATTTCACTAAGCTCACATGAGAAGAAAATAGTATGGTAACTAACATCTGGCAGTTTGAATTCCGAACCAAAATGACAGTTGAGAAATTAAACCAATCAAATCGTATGTTTTTCAACTTGCACATAAAAAACATTAGAGATTTCAAACTGTCAATCAGGAAATTTCTTCAAGATCTTGAAGAAAAATCAGTCCAATGTGACCCGTCTACGGACGGGATGCCATCTAGATGTTTGGCAAATCAAAATAAAAAATTTACCCTATTTTAGAATCGCAGCTTGAAAAGTTTGGGTCTTTACATATTTAAACATGAGCATGCAGAGGAATAAATCAGTTGACGAAATTTCTGTAAATCTTAAGTTAAAACACCCCCTGTACCTGTGCCACAGTGGGTACCAAAAACTAAAATCTGCTGGGTTGGATGAAATGGTAATCTTTTTCTAGTAGGGTCAAAAATATCTTTTGTTCTTTCATCATATTTTCAGTGGGGTGAATCTTTGTAGTTTTTTGTTTTACTACTGGGGTGACCAGTGGGAAGGTCACAGATACAGGAGTGTTTTAAGAGTATGCATTTTAGTTTATAACCATATCAGCTAATATATTACCTGAAGATAGCATTCAACATGGGCACGTGATTAAACAGTGTGATTGCCATAAAGATGAACATGCATAGAAGAGATACGGGAAGCAAATTGCATTCAGGTTTGCAGCTCCCATCTATCACAATGGCACCAACACTTGCACATGAACAATTGTAATAGCTCTAAAAAAGAAAAGGAAAAAATAGGTTTAACATCACAATCCCGTAAACCCAGAGCTTAAATCTTCACACGTTTTTATTTACATGACATGACATGACAATGCCGTTAGGGGGCCCCATATATTAAGTATCTAACGCCCCACGGTTATGGCCGACGAGTCAGGGCCAAGGCTCGGCTCCCCTGGCCCCCGTTGGCGGGCTACGGTACTGCATGATGGTGTCCCGCCCCAGTAGACCCAAAACGTTGTTTAAAAAAGTGACGGGTATTTGCGGGCTGAGCCCATTGAAGTTTTCCGTAGTAAAGTCTCTTAAACGAGTTTGGAGAACGAAGCATCGAGACAAAAAATAGTCTCTTTTATTCAAGCAATTTTTAGAGACTTTTGTACTAAAGAACGATAAACATGAGACAATACTCTGGAACAGGGGTGTAGGATAACTAGGTGACTCACCTGCATCCCGATAATTCCATAAACGAAGAAGAGGAGAAAAATTAACATGCAGACGTACGGTAAAGCCTAGAAAGAAAAATAACACGATGAAGAAGGTTCTAAATGGATAGACTGGATGGTTAATAATGGGCTTTTCAATATCCTAGGATATCCAGGGGTGTTGGTGTTAAGAAAAATCGACATCCTCAACAGTGGGAATATGGATTTCTTCTGGAAAAGCCCAATAGATTAGATAGAGAAGAGACGTAGAGTTTGGTGGGGAAATAATTTTTTTTTGCTCAAAACGTTAATGGGCATAACATATTTTAGTTGATAACATTCAGTAGGGATGGTATCAAAATCTTTGTTTTCTTCAATAAGGGGTTTGGACTTTTTTCCAGTGGGGACGAAATTCATCGCTCATTTTTGACTTGTTATATATAACAAAATAAACAAAAAAAATACCAAATTGTTTTTATGAAGGTAAAAACATTCACACTTTACTTATACGTTATATAGATCGTTCTTGAAAATCTAGCCAATCAGTAAACAGAAAAAATCATTTCAACGCTCGAATAATGTATCATCACAACGACGTTAAAACGTTTTATGAACGTCAAAACAATGTTGAAAAAAGTCATTTGACTACATTCTAATACCACAGTATTAGAATATTTACCTTGAAAGATTGCAAAAAAGTCCATAACAAAATTCTCAAATCTCTGAAACGTCTCAACAGTTTGATCAGCCGAAGAGCACGAAACAAACGAAGAAATGAAGTTTCGAAAGGAACTGTACCAGGGGGCTAAAATGCAAAAAAGGATATTAAGATAAAAGACATCAATGGTATGTTTTGACCATGACCACACTTTCCTAACACCCTGCCTGGTTAGTGGTCGGGATTCGAACTTTTTTGAAATTACATGTTATGCTAAGCAACAGAACAGTGTTATATTTCTATAACAAGGTTGTTCAACATAACAACGCGAATTATGCCGTTATCTGTTAGGTGTTGTTGGAGATGCGAGAGTGGCTGGTGGATGTGTTAGTGGGGTTTTGATTTATTACGCAAGTTATATAGATTTGCATCACTATCTTACATTACAGCACTACGGCATGTTGTATGGGTATTATTCTTCCTTGTTTTTTTGCTTATAGGAATTATTATTTTGGTAGATATATGTGAATTCAAATTGTTTATAGTTTTTTGAGTTGTAAAGAATGTATATTGAAGGTCCGCAAAACTTTAGATCAGAATGTGTGGAGAATTTTGAGTTTTGTGATAGTGTAATATTATTATTCTAAATCTAATATCAGAAAATATATTTTATTAAATAGGTAATAGATAATTTTTTGATAGTTCACATAGTTTTGTGTTTAATTTCGTAATGATAGTCAGAATATAAGAGATGCTTGTTGTGTTTTAATGACTAAATTTTTTTTTGGGAAATGGTCCTTTTGATTTTGGAGTGGGGAGTTAGTTGGTTGGAATGGTTTTTAGTGGGGATGAGACTGGTGGGATAAGTAATTGCATTACGTTGGGTGTTAGGGAAGTGTGGTGATAGTCAAAGCATACCATATTGATATATCACTTACTCACAAATAGACTGATGATCGAAGATTCGATTGACGTCAACTGAGCTTAGTAAAGCTCAGCGAGCAGATGTGTCAAGATAAACTTAGTACAAAAGACATAAACATCTTTCGAAATTTTCTATGTTAGAATGCACTGATGAATACACATTTTATAACCTGTACAATTAATCCAGCTATAAAAAACTCGTGTCCAATATCATGTAAAGTAGATCAGTATGTTGGCAATACCTATTCGGTTACAACTACGGCCACTCTGGCTCCAAATGCAATAACGACCACTCTGGCTCCAAACACAACAGTGATAACTGAGGCTCCAAAGACAGGCTCTGTAAAGTGCGATGACGAACTTAGAAATCGTGAAAACAGGTTTTGATTTCTGACTCCCCCCGCCTGAATAGGGAAATGAATGCTCAGCTTTGGCTGACCAAAAAGAAACACTCGATTTCATTCAAAAGAAAACAACATTTTTTTTCAGTTTTATTGAAGTGTTTATTTGTTGTTGAACATTCTTTTAAAGTAAGTAGTCGAAAATTTCGCTTATTATGTCCAATAAGTTCTTCCGAAATTCTCTACAATTTTTTTGAATTATTAGTTATTTGTAAAGAATCACTGCCATTTGGAAATCAAACCAATTCTAGAGACTTCTAATAAAAATAATGAAGAAACTTCTTCTTGAATATTTCCTTACCTATAGAGGAATATTTGTTAAAATTGCTTTCCTCCTTTTTTCTTCTTCATCCTTTTTTTCCTTTTATACGGTAAAAAATATGCCGCCGTAGTTACAGGCTTTTTTAGCGTTCACCCCTAAATCTCTTTGCATTTCACATTTATCAAAGTAACTCGTTCGAGTAAAAATAATGAGGCGGGAAGAAAGCAATGTTTGCAAGAAATATAGCGTCTCTGGTCAGGCTTGTAGCCTGTACCAAACCCTACTTTTTATGTAGCTGACGATAGTAGGCTTTGTTACGTTTAGATAGATTTTATGTGCAACTGTATTTTCAAAAAGTCTTACGTGGAGTGCATTTCTTTTTATTGTCATTTGGAAAAGAAAGCCAAGTCTGGGAAACCAGACTTAACCCGATCGGATGAATGAAAGCGTATCCCAACCGGAACGTTGCCCCAAAAACCGTAGAGCACAGACACAGATCGGGAAACAAAATTTAACCCGATCGGATGAAAACTTAGAAGTCGGGGAAACATGTTTTGATTTCTGACTCCCCCCGCCTGAATAGGGAAATGAATGCTCAGCTTTGGCTGACCAAAAGGAAACACTCGAGACAATATTTTATAAAAAGTTTCGGCAAGTCTGGCCGAATTAAAAATAGACCTTGCAAAAATTTACGGACTAGCACATTTGGTACCGTCAGAACCGAAATTTGATGTAGATTAACATACTAAAAGCCTCACTCGGAGGCTCTTGGGAAAAAAGATTTATAAGCAAAAGTTGTTGTTCTTAAGCAAGAGCCCAAGGGGATGAAAAATATTACATTTTTAAAATTATTTCTAACAAAAACCATCTATACCACATAAAAGCCCTCAAAAAGCTATATAGAAGACTTTTAAGCGAGTATAGCCCCCTTGGGCTCTTGCTTAAGAACAACAAACTTTTGCTTATAAAGAATTTTCCCCAAGAGCCTCACTTTAGTATGTTAATCTACATCAAATTTCGGTTCTGACGGTACCAATATGCTAGTCCGTAAATTTTTGCAAAGTTGACTTTTTTAATTTCACAATTCGGCCAGACTAATGGGCTAATTCTGTTTTTTTCATTGAAAACCATTTTCATTGCTTTCGTTTTTTTTTAACATTTTCAAGTAGGTCCTAGCTTCTTACACACATTTTTAATACAAAAAAACATTTTTAGTATAGGGCATATTATGATAGTTTTAGGTAAAAATTTTATTAATGAAATTTGATAATTTCAATCTTCATTATTTTTATCGCTTTTGTTTTGTACTATTTGCAAATCAGAGTCTTGTGAATTTAATGGCTTAGCAGCTTTCAGAATTTATTTGATTTTTTTGACCAGTGGAGATGAATTCAACCAGGTTTGACAAGATCTGGTATCCTTGCTTATTCTTCTAATTATACATAAACAACCATTTTTATTGAGGATATTTGATTTTTGTTTTTAATTTATTGTATATAGTAAAAGTTTATTTTGTTGATAAAAATTTAACACAGGCGATGAGTCAAAGAGCATTATAGGAGAATCATTTAAAGCGAAATCCAGTGCAATGGATTGACAGATCCTGTACCATTGGTACTGCCCAGCTTTCTCAAAAGTAATGAATGAAATGGCAATTCAGACCACAATCTCTCACACTTTCCCTGCGATTGTACTATCAATTTAGCCTGTGCCAAAACCCGCACAGCAGACCAATTCTTTAGATTGCAAAAATATGAGTTACAATGTGCGATTTCGTAACGTTTGGACGGCTAATTAAAACAGGATAGGGTCTGTCAATTCATTAAAAATAGCACTAATATCACACAATTTCCTACATAAATATTTAGTGATATACTTTCCTGGGGGTATAATAATTTTTCTTGGATATTTAGAATCATACTAAGAAACAAAACAAAAATGAACGTATGGAATGCCAAAGATATTTTATCAAAATACAATGGGAAGAATCACATTTGCGATTTATTTTGGAGAAAAGAAAAACTATCAAAATCTGAAATCAATACTCTATGGCAAGACTACCTAGAATTCATTACAATCAAAATTATGGGTTTTGACACTGGAACCAAAAACCAGATGAAATATTCCAGCAGCCGAATTATGGAAGAGTTTTGGCGTTGTCATGTATTGTGCACTGAACGTTATCAACAGTTCATGGTGTTGGTGAACAAGATTAATCCTATGGTCGATTTTATACATCATTCGCTGGAAATGTCAATATGTTCGGAGGTGTCCAAAAAGAGACAAAGAGAAAATACCGCGCATGCGTATAGGTAGTTTATCTGGTCATGTGCATTTACAAGTGTTCCTCTGTTATTAAAATTTCCCTACATTATAGGTGCAGTAATGTCAAATGGTAAATGCTTAGTTATTCATGGTATGCGTGAGTTTGCATTACGTTATTTTTCCTAACGGAAACAGCCGAAAAATCCGGAATTTCTCTCTATATTGGGTGCTTCTGTTGTGGAAAATGACATAATGCTAACTTGCACATATCATGAAAAATTATTGCCTAGATTTTTTGAAATTGTTCCAGGCCTCATACACCTAAAATTCCTAAAATATACCAAAATTCCTAAAAACCTACTAAAATTTGACAAGTTCTCCTAAAATCTATAAATTATGCCCGCCATCTGATTGAAAGCAAGTGTTGTCGACATGGGCTATACATGCCTTTTCTATTTTCAACTTGAAATCTTGATTTTTGGCCTGAGTTGACGGAAATTAAATGCACATTCAGTTGCAAC
>JAUJPO010078452.1:0-10920 GCA_032270745.1 Tiaropsis multicirrata
TATTCAAAATTTCGCCCCCCCCCCCCCCTGGATATCCTATGTCCTCGACAGGGGGATGCAGACTTTTTCTGAGAAACTTCATAGGATACACTCCTGCATCACTCAGGAGTTTAATCAATTTGCGGGGTTAGGTTGGAAAAAGAATGAAAATACTTTCATTTGAAGATAAAAGTTGACAAAGAGTTATATCAATACATTGCCAAACCAGTGATTTTACCTAAAGTTGCTTCAATCTTACCTCCAACTTTGCTCCAAGAAGCTTTTGGTGATGGTAGACCTTCGAAAAAACAAGCCAGTCTCAATTCATAATAATTCTGTGTGATGATTGTCACTTGGTTGCCAGGTAACACGCCAGTAATTTTTGTTGAGGCTAAGAATAAAGAAAGGTTACTGTAGAAATGTAGGACTAGTAGAGAAATAAGGCAACTGGGACTTATTACAAAAAGAGGACTGACTTTCGAAATCTGCCTGTCCTCTTGTCCCCGTGATAATTTAGTAGGATTTTTTTGAACCAAGAATATCAATTGAAAATTCTTGGAGAAGTACCGGCCTGATGTGCACAAAAACCGTATTTTGGCGTACCCTTTTGTAATTGTCGAAATGGTGTCAAACTTTACTGAGGTTTAGCATGGACTGTTTATAACTGTCTGTCAAAATTCTGATTCTTACACTGTGATGTCATTTTTTGTGGAGTAATCAATTTTTCAATGTTCATAGACCGTCAAAAAATGAAAATCTTTTGCAATCAAGTAACTTAGGCGAGACCAATTTAATTAGTTGTTTTACGGGCCCGACCGACCCATATTTTTGGAAAAGTAAAATAAAAATAAAATGGAAAGTGAAAGTCACTAAAAAATGGGTTTCTTTATTTCATAAAAAGAAATAAGAAAATATCATTTAGATTTTTGACACATTTTCATGACAAATTTTTATTAAATTCTAGCTTTATTTTTAAACAAAATTTGCCTCAAAGAACAAATTTCGTGTAACAAATTTTTAAAAAGTTCTCTTAAATTTTTATTTTTTTGCCGACCGACCGACCCACATTTTGAAACTGCTTCGCCCGTAAAACAACAAATTAACTTGGACTCGCTTTATTTGGAGAATAAGCAGCTCACACAAACCAGTACTGTGAATATCACAGGTCAGCAAAGTATGCGAAGACGAGCGCCGTCCTATTGTGCATAATTCGTTTAAACAAAACTTATAAACGAAGTCTATGTACAGGCCGACATACACGTGTCTAAAACGTCCTAATAACCTCTTGCTAAATGAGACTGTAGCAAATAAGGCAATGTTTGCTCTCCATCCTTTTTTTTTAAGTACCTCTTTGAGATAATGACAATTAGTTTTGCAAATGCTCCGGTCATGCACGATGGAAAGCATATTTTCACAGATAATTATACAAAACCTTTATTGTTTACATAATTGATTTTAAGAGCAAATCAATGCTTTGCACTGCTGCCTCTCGTCAAATTGCTTTTTAACCCGTCAAATTGGCTTTAATCTACATTTCGGACAGCTATGCAATTGTTCCTTTTATATGTTTTTTTATGAGGCTATACTAATTCGAATCTTTTTCGCGGGGATTGAAATTTTCGCGAAAATGACAAAAATTCGTCACATACCTGTACAAGCTGACTCCAACGCAGCTCCCTCTCGGTCCGTTGTTGATTTTCCCGGACATCCGGTGCATTCAGTTGACCCGTGCAGATAAGAGAAGGTTCCTTTGGGACATGGTGAGCATCGATCGTTTGAAAGGTCCAATCCAGTTGATGAATGAGACCCTGGTGCACATTTACCTAGAAAGTTTTCCATAGCAAAGTCTCTTTAAACTATCAATAAGGGAGTCATTTAATAGAAATAATCGTCACAGCATAATCATCTATAGCTGCAAATACAGTACGTCCAAATAAATTTATGACGTTGAGAAAACCGTACTTCCGTACTTGCTGGGACCCTGGTGCACATTTACCTAGAAAGTTTTCCGTAGCAAAGTCTCTTTAAACTAGTTTGGAGAACGAAGTATCGAGGCACAAGTTTGTCTCTTTTATTGGGACACGTACCCTTTAATACTTCCCAACAGTCACATTTGTTTCAACGTCAAAATAGTTGGATTGTTGGTTGGCCATTAAAAAAACGCTCCGTGCCTGTTAAAGTTTTCCGTAGTAAAGCATCGAGACAAAAATTAGTCTTATTTATTCCTTTAGTCATTTGAAACAATCACTCGTTTACAACCCACAGGATTCAGCAGACACAAGAGGTTATTCCAACATTCTTTCGCCGTTCTGTGCCTGCTGAATCGTCACTTTCACTTACTGTAACAATCTTTGATGGACTTTGAACCCGTCTTGAGCGTTGAATTACCCAAGGGACATGTTTCACACGTGGTAAACCCGTGATCGTCTTGATATTCGCCCACAATGCATTGTTGACACGTTTGCGTTGCACCGTTGTAGAATGTACCAGATGGACAAAGAGCTGAAATGAAATTGGCGAGAGTTATAACCCACCAGGTACATTTTCGTTAAAACATTGTTGTGAAGACGTTGAAACAACGTTAAAAAGACGTCTCGTACATGCTAGGAAAGCGCTTATAAGGATGAACAATTGCAGAAATTTCATTGCCGCAATGGGTCTGTTCGCATTCGTGATTTTAACACAAAATTCAAGCCAAATACGGAGAAACAATCACACAAACGGCAAAACAGATAATCAATAGAATATACTCGCACGAACGATAAACGATATACCTTACCAGACAAAACTTAGTGGGACAATATTTTAGTCGGACGAAATTATGGGTAGGACAAAATCTTAGTCACTTTCATCCGAAAAGGTACTTTCTTTGCTACTGATTTTATGCACTGTTCTAGAAAGAATACTTGTGAGGTTGGGAGGAAGATATAATAATTCACTTCCGGACATTTTACATTTTCAACATCTGGATATAGTGCCCTAGATAAGTGTTGATTTGACCCCTCTGACATCCAAAATTACCCTCGGACACGAGCTACCGAAGAGAAATATTGTTCTTTTTAAATGGACAATTTCGCTATCTCTAGCTGTTGACTTTCTACAGAAAGAATTTTTCCCCATCCAAAAATCATCGAAGAGAAATTATTGTTCTTTTCAAATATACAAAAAAAACAATTTTGCTCTCTAGCTGCTAGTAGTTAATCAGGGAGGCGCCTAGTTTCGGTAGCAGCCGTACAGTGGAGGATTCTATCGCCCTATAGCGCTAGTTAGACTGAGGCGGAGCGCCACACCTGCCGTCAGCTCCCAGTGACTTAACGCCCAATTCAGTTTACCTGTTTTGTGCTACTCATTCGTTGAGTGGACGATGACCGTGATCGAACCTACAACCTAAGCGTAGCGTTTAACCGACTGAGCAAACTGGCCCTCGTTGTTGACTTACCACAGAAAGAAGTTTTTCCCATCCAAAAATCATCGAAGACTTTCTTTTCGTAACCTTCTGTACATTTATCAGTGGGTTGTTTCAAATTGTACGAAGCTGAAAATAAAATAAAAGAAACATTCCGATAAGATTTAGCAAAACTGACTCTATATTACAGTTTACATAATTAAGAGGTATAAATGAATTTTTTAACCTTCAAATGGTCTAAATAGTCAAAATATTTGGCTGGAATAAATAAACCGCCAAAATTAGTATTAATAAAAATAAATACATCAGACATGAAACACAAATCTGAAAAAAACAACAATAGCAAAAAATTATTTGAGAGGTATTTTCCACCTGGGACATTAACGAGGCCAGTGGTATACAGCAGGCAAGGTAACAGTAATTTGTGAAAAAGAAGATGCAAAATGACGGAGCTGTCGTTGTTTCGAGGGTTGGATGCATTTGTTTTGAAAAGCATGCATTTCTTTAATGAGTTCATAAAAGAATAGGTAGATTCATCCAATGAAATCAAGAGACTATTTAACGAGCTGTCCGACTTTATTGGAGCCTTTCCAAATTTGGAAAACATTCTTAGAATTACAGGAGTAGCTATCTCTAATGCAAAAACTTTGAATTGCAACCCAAAAACTTTAAGATTGTGGATTATTTTGAATATTTATTTTTCAAACTATTTGAAGGAGTGTGTCATTCAAATCAAGATTGACATACAACTCTACATATCAATGAATTCCTTTATCCAAATTTGCAATAATTACATACTCCCAAGAGATGTGACACTTCATCGTCTTGTTTTAAATTTGTTGAAATCACTAGATTTACACTTTCAAATGCAACATCAATTACTTTTTTTTATGAGTCCAATGCTAGTTCGAATTGAAAGAGATTTCATAGTTTTACTTTGTATCTAAAACGATTAATTAGCTCATTTCGCATCCTCTTTGCACAAATCTCTGCAGGCACGGAGCGTTGTTTTGACGTCCAATGAAATGGAACGCTGAAAGGGAACGTTGGAATAATATTGTGTCTATTAGGTTCCCCCTAAGAATTTAGCCCCCCCCCCCCCTAAAAATAGACATTCGTAGGTACCCCTTGTGATTTGGCACCTTGTGTAATTTAAGGAAATCCTTACTAAGCACCCCTGAATCTCATCGAGGCTTTCAAGTTCCCCAAAATAACTCTTAGATCGTTCAACAAAAATATAATAAACATTGCTTGACGGATTGTGATTGGCCTTTGCTACTGAAGATTTCTTCAGCCCCCAGACCTTACAATGAGAAAATAGGTACCCCCTGAAATCAAAGGCCCCCTAAAATCTTGTTAAATTTCAGCCCCTGCATTTTTGAGGAATGTGTATTCCAACAGAACGTTAACCCTAACATTGTTTCAACGTCCAAATAAAATAACGTTCCGTGCCTGACATTCTCCAGAAAATTATAAGCACCTACCAACACAATCAGGCAGCGAGTGTCCGATAAAAGTGGCTTCAATTCGATACCGTCCGCCCACACACATGACCATGTTGGACATGGGGTTGAAGTTACCAAATAGTGCTTTTCCAGCCTTGCACTGAACACTGTATGACTGTCGTGGGTTGTACGGAACGATCGTGTGATCCGGGTTGGTTGATTTCAGCTCCGGACAGTGATTGCCTGGTGATAAAAAGAAAAGTAAATAAATATCTAATTCTATATCTGTCCATGATATTTGTTATATAATCATTTCCGAGGGGAAATTACTCAAAAATCGGTGTAACGATATTTTTTGACTTTTTTGTTTTTCGATTTTTTGTTTGACATGGTTTTACTTTTTATTGACTTTTTGCCAAAGTGTACGAGATTATTTCTAGTGATTTACCCCTCGACAATTTATACAGCATTCATTCCATACAAAGATCTTCCTTAACCTACTATAGATGGTGAATGGCAAACAGCGTCCGCTCAAAATAAGTCACTTGCAGTCTATTGGTCATAGCTCAAAACTTAGCTTTAAACTTTTCAGCCCAAATACTATGGGCTTTTCAGTGATACCAAAAGAATCACCACAATCTGCCTTTGAAGTTTAAAATTCATGAAAGAAATACAGACGGGTGGCTGAGGGGCTGTTCATATGGAGGCGGTAAGGCCGTGATCCAGAAATTCGAATGAAAAAGTAAAAAATCTCAGCCCGGTCAACCGAGATGAGTGTTTATATGGGAAATGTTCATCCCACCTAGACGAGATCTCGTCTAAATCAAACGAGATGTCGACAAGCCGCTCGGTTATCATATGAATACATTTTATTTTTTAATACATTTATAAAACAAGATGGGATCTCGGCTAAACAAGTCAGCCCAGTAACCTGGATTAGCCCGCATCCACATGAATAGCCCCTAAAGGTTAAGTTGAGGGGTGTGTCTGTTCATGATATGTGTAAGTTAGCATTTCGTCCAAACGGAAACAGCCGAAAAATCTTGATTTTGCCCTCTATTTTTGCGAAAGTTCTGGAATTTACCCTCTATTTCGGCTGTTTCCGTTAGGATAAATGACGTAATGCTAACTTACACATTATTACGGTTATAAAAATAATTTCAAAAAGAACAAAAGACTCACTTTTAACGGTGACTTTAAAGCTACATCTAGCCTGGTTACCAGCTACATCCGTTGCTAGGTAAAGGATGTTCATCTCTTCACCCGGATACCACGCCTGTCCGGATTTGCGTTGTGGTTTCATGATACGTCGGACACCAACATTGTCTGAGAATTGAGGTTCACTCCATGATATGATTGCACTCAGTTTGGAAGTGGTCTCTACGATATCGCTTGGACAGTTTTGGACGGTTGGCGGCGTTTTATCTGGTTATAAAATAAAGCTAATTTATTAAAAATGGACAAAAAGTTGATATGATTTGAAAAGAATTTCGGCAGATTTGATGGATAAACACCTTATTAATGAAAATAGTTTTTTTCTCGTTGAGGGTAATGTAATAAACCAACATTTCCCGAATTTTCCCGTTTCTTCTATTTTCCCGATTCAAAACCCGATTCTTACCTTTAATGTCAACAAAGTAAGAACAAGAAATGTGCTCTCCAGTGACATGTTTGGCCACATACGAAACCAATGTTTTCCCGAATTTGAATTTGTAATCCGGTCCAACATTATCAGGATAAGTCTGGATAGAAGATGCATTGACGTTAGACTGTGGAAGTTGGAAGCTGGAACCCAGACTCATTTCGTTGGCGTTGCTAGGTAACGTAGCCTGTGCGTCTGTTGGACAGTTGATGTATGGAGGCTCGATAACTGAAGACAGAAGAGTGAGAGATACCTCAACAAGAAGATTTTTTTCTTGTGAGGCGAGCGCTCTACCGACTGAGCTAACCGGCTAACCTTACCACACGATGCTTCATTAGTATGAAGAGGAAATTTATGAAAAAATAAAAAGAGTTTCTCTTTTTTGTTCTTTTTCGTCTAGTAGCCAATAAACAATTTTATAATATAGTTCATTGGTTATTGTAGATATTAACTGAAAACTAGTTTAGAGATTTGTTTGGACTGATGATCGTAAGATGAACCTGCGTGAAGCTATTAGCAACGGATAAAATTATATTTATTGCTCTCAAACATGGAAATGAAAATTTTCTACTCACTCTTAACACACTCCAAAGGTCCATCGTTGTTTGACCATGATTTATCTGCTTGGCAATACTTTGTGGGTGCACCTCTCAACCGGTAACCATGGCGACAATACGCAACACACCGCTGACCGAACTCGTTGTAACCACGTTGATCGTCGTGACAACGAGATGGTACCAGACCTCCGTTGATTGGTCGTTTCATAATTGGACATTTGACAGCTAGAATGTTTTAAAACGGTTATAAATTTCTTTTTGAATTTCACGAAAGAGCTTAATGATAATTTTTTGCGGAATAAAACTTTTCCGAACTTGACCAACTCCTTTAAACACCCGACTTAAATCTGTTTTGATTATGTGGTTCTTTTATGACAAATAAGACTTTCATAATATTTGATTTAATTCAAAGTATTTCTTTGAACTCAATAACAGGGTTCCTAGCTGCTGTTACCATCGATTTTTTCCCTGGCATTTTGCTTAAAAATGTAGTCTCTTTCCCAGACAGAAATGCTGAAAAATAGTTTTTCACTGGAATTCAATAGAAAATGACAGAAAAAGTCAAAAAAAGTCTCGAAAAGGTTTGGCGACAAACATTTTAGAAACTCTTCTTTTTTTAATTTGAGACAATTTTTTGCATAAAGTCTCTCCAAGGGTCGGAAACTAGATGTCTGAGCCGCACATACCCGTCATCCCTCAACTCTATTACCTTATGTCACCCAATTAGCCTAAAAATTAGTTTCCATGAAAGTCTTTCAGCCTTGAAAACAATGAAAATTAATTCCTGCAAAAAATTCAGAATCGGACAAAACGCCAAAATTTATTTCCACAAAATCCGATATTTTTTAGCAATCAAAACCGGGAATGTTTTACTTACGATGGCAACTTGGTGTTCCATGATTCCATGTACCGTCAATGCGACATGACAATGTTGTTGCACCCACATTGGTCTTCAACTCGAATCCTTTCGAACAGTCAAATTTACAAGTGGAACCCACGGCAATGTTGTGATATTTCTTTGAACATGTGGCTGGTGTCACGTGACCATGGTATGGGGCTTCAAGCACTGGACAAAAGAGCTCTGAAAGCAAAGAAGATATTATGTTTTTTAAAGGATGAAACCTTAAAGTGGTAAAGATTCGGCTTTTTGGGATGTTTTTATTTTAAAAGGTTACGTAACCAAGCATATAATTTATCTTCCAATTTGAGATCACGTCGTTCTCGAAACTCGTTTAAGACACTTTAATATAGAAAACTTGAGTGGTCTCAAATTAACAACTCCACAACTTCATAAAGGTTGACAACAAAACAGAAAACCTTTCGAATCCTCTTAAAAATCATAATAAAACAACAGACATTTGCAAAAGATCACTCTCCTATTGGCATGGCATAATTGGTATGATTTATAATACAAGAAAAAGTCAGCCTTATGACATGTGACATGCCTTAGGACAAAATTAGGAGAGCGATGGGATAAAGAGGGGCTCTTAAAACCCAAGAGATCACGAAACAACCATTTGAAAAAGTAGATTTTACTCACTGTTTATAAGTTAATTTAAGAAAGGGAAATATGCAAATTAAGATATTCGTACCTTCACAGGACTTCCCGTCTTCTCTCAGTCGGAATCCAGTTTTGCACGAACAATAATGGCCACCCTGGTAGTCATGACAACCGTCATCACATCCACCGTTATCGACCAAGCATTCGTTGATATCTTAAAAGATAGAAAGAAAAATGCGTTTTGATTATGTAGATCGTTATTTTCGCGAATTTTCGTGTTTTTCACCTTATTGCTTTCTTTTTCTTAGGGATTTTTTTTAGGCGAAAAGCATCAAATCAAAATTTTAGCGAGGATTTAATTTCGCGAAAATGGTGAAAATTCGTGAAAATCGCGAAAATTAATCCCCTTAAGGTATAATCAATTATTTTCCATGCATTTTCGATTATTCTGATTTTTTGAATGGGAAATGACTACCATTTTGGATTCCCGCTCGTCATCGGATTTTGGAACTACAAAATATCAACATAATATCAAGGGGAAAGAAGCAAAAACACTCACCTTGGCAACCATAAGGATTGTTTGGTTTTCGTTCAAAGCCCTTTCTACACGTGCACATGTATCCACCAACTTTGTTATTACACATTTGTTCGCATCCGCCATTGCCTGATCCACATTCATTCAAATCTGTCAAATGGAAATATAGCCTTAGTTATCAAATCTGTCAAATGGAAAGCTGTACAGAGGCTCTCAAGAGTTTCTGTACTACCGCCAGTACAACGCCATTCTAACCGCCGCCCGTTCTGCATGAACGAATCTCGTCTTTAAACAGTTCGCAGAGCTCTAGATCAGCGATTTGAATTTGGACTTGGACTGGTCTGCCGTACTTTGACAAAACCAGGTAAGTCCAAGAAAGTTTATTTCAAGAAAAACGCGTAAATCTAAAATGAGAAAATTCTATTTTCAACTTTTGGACTTACCTGCTCTAAGCTCGCTCAGGCAAAAATCATGGACTTAACCTGTTTTGTCAAAGTAATTTGGCTCGATCGAGTGGACTTACCTCATTTCCTTTAAAAAAGAAGTCCTTATATTGCAAGAATCGAATCCCAAACACAAAATCTGTTTACATAGGATTATTTCTCATGTCTGAAAGCTACTTTTTCTTGAGGAAAATCAAAAAGTCCAAATGTTGGACTTACCTGGTTTTGTCAAAGTACGGCAGTATACTTTATGTATCTTTTATAATATTAGTAATTTATATGCTAGACCTAGATTGCTCATGGTTCTGGCCAGCTCTTACCGAGGCTTATTGACGCCTTTTACTTCTTTTTTCTTGATTAGAGCAAACCATAAGAGAACACTAGGTTCCAAAAGCCAAAAAAAGTTAAGAACATACAAAGAACATAATATGCCTTGTAGGTTGAAAACATGATGAAAAGTGACGGTCACGAGTTTATGTGGAGTGAACATCTTGGTTATATTTTGACATGCCCATCCAATCTCGGTACCGGTATGAGAGCTGGAGTGCATGTTAAGTTACCACTATTGAGTAAAGACAAACGATTCGACTCCATCCTTGAAAAAATGAGATTACAAAAACGTGGAACAGGTATACATTATTAGCAGTTTAGGATTATCAGAAGTAATACTGCTGCTGTTTCATTTTTGAAAATTGACAAATTTGACAATATTTTTGAAGTGAGCCACACTGAGCGAAAAAGAGCCACTCTTAAATCACGATAAAGAAACCCTTCTACCTTCGAAAAAGTGACAACGCGTTGAGGAGCTAAGGCTCCATTTCAGAGATTGGAAGTGAAAATGGACGCTAAACTTAATTCACCAAAAATAGTTATATAATAAAATGTAAACTCGACACCTTGAGTTGATTAAATTCACGAGTTTTGCGACTTTTGGCCATATTATAAAAGTGAAAAACAGGAGAATGCAAAATTTAATTCTTGCAAAATTTTAAATGGGTAAAAACGCGAAATTAACATTTTTTTACATTATTTAAGGTGGTGTTGATACGGCTTCTGATGACGGTACATTCGATATTTCCAACTCTGATCGTCTTGGACGTTCTGAAGTTGAATTGATGCAAGGTGTGGTCGATGGAATCACTCTGCTGGTCAAGATGGAGAAATTATTGGAGAAAGGAAAATCCATTGATAGTTTGGTGCCTGAAGAAAGTAAAAATTGTGATGAGCCAATGGGGGCTCAGGTATGTTTACTACTTACTGTTGCCAATAGTGCTCTGGCCCTCCCGGTCAATAATTTGCAGAGTAACAAATTATTTATCTCAAAATGATACATTCTGACACCCCCGTTTCACAGACCCGGTGGGACCCCCTACCCACTGGAAATACAGGCCCAAAAAGTCGTCCCCGGTGAA
>JAUJPO010078463.1:0-10919 GCA_032270745.1 Tiaropsis multicirrata
CCTTGGATATTGGGTTTTAACCCCTTGGAAACATCTTTTTTTTGTTGATTTTCAGTGATTTTCTCAAGCAAGAGGCTTTTTGAAGTATCTGTTATCTGAAGGATGAAAAACAATAAGTTGTATGCTATATCTCAATGTATTGCATGATTTTACAAAAATCTTTTAAAATCAATGAAACAAGGGAGACTAAAGATTTTTCTTTGATTTTTTATGTGAAAATATGTCTAATTTCTTAAACTCTTTATCTTCTTTATTAAGATTCAATCAGTCAAGTCAACTAGATCAACTAATAGGAACATGGGAATAAACTTGTATTTCCATTTTAGATTTGAATTTAATGCCAAAATTATATTTTGATGCAATATGAAAAATGCTCAAAGTGAGAAAATGGGAATGAAAAGACCGTTACAAGCATCCTCATCAGAACCTGCCGATAAAGTTATAAGGAAATCTTCAAAAAGCTCTACAGAGACAGAGAAGCCCAGCCATTGGACACAAGGACTTAAACAAACACTTCAAAATCCTAAAAACATTATCCTGGAGACTGAAAAATGCTCTGTCATCTCTGACAAATATCCAAAAGCTAAGAAGCATTTCCTGGTGATTGCTAAAGGTGATGTATCAAGTATGAAGTCATTAAATAGAAGCCATGTACCTTTAATCAATGAAATGATGAAAATTGGTCGACAATTGGAGTTAAAGGAATCAGAGATAAACCCGTCAATTAGATTCCGAATGGGATTTCATGCTGTTCCAAGTATGACACTTTTACATATGCATGTTATTAGTACAGACTTTGACTCTCCTTCATTGAAAAATAAGCGCCATTGGAATTCATTCACAACCGAATTTTTCAGACCAGCAAAAGTTATTCTGAACGAACTAAATGACAAGGGATGCATAACCATTGATACTTTGTATTATAAACAACTTTTAGAATCCAGTTTGAAATGTCACATTTGCAATGGAGACTTGAGGAACATCCCCAGACTAAAAGAACACGTGAAGACACATTTCCCTTACTGATTGTGATATTTTTATTGTATTATTTATTTTTATTGTTGAATTGATACAAAGAGATTATGTACCTAGGAAGATTTTTTTGATTTGCTGTTGATAGGATTTCTTTTTCTCTGACATAAAAATTAGAATTTGTTCAACCTTGTTTCTTTTGAAGATTTCATATGAATAATGTTAAATTTTATTCATTTCTTCTAGACTGTAGATATAAATACTAAAAGAGTTTTTCCAAAGCAAAACAATGAGGGAAGGGCCTTCAAATGTTACCATTGATTGGAACCCTCTTGGAGAGGTCTATTATCGGTATGAAATTTCCTATTCATTACCATATCTCCACTATACTAAACTATCTGGTAGAAAACTATAACTATCAGTCTTTTTTTTATCTACTCTTCATTTTACTTTACTTTCTTAACTTATAATCATCACTCCAATTCTTTAGGAAAGTAGAGGTTTATTCCATGCTATGGAAAGATCGTGTTGATCTGAATAAATATGTGGTTGCTGGAGGAACTTATGGAGGACCAATAGGTATGAATCGTTTTATCTTCATTTTTAAAGAAAATTGGCACTTAATATCTTCAATTTTCTTTTTCTGTTATATCAGAGTCTTCTCATTCGATAGTGCTCAATATCTTTTTAATGGAGGTAGACAAGACAATTTTTTCTTTAAATTCAGAGTTTCACAGTGCTGATCCAATCTTAAGTGAAATCTTTTTAGCTATATTTTTAAAGCTATCAATTTTGAACTTTTTAGCCCTTTTGAAACATGATGCAGCATCAGGGGCAAGCAACCAAAGACCAGTGATTTACATTTTCACTGCAGCAGGACAGGAACAAGCTGCTTTTAAGGTAATTCTTTATATGTTTTATTTATGATAAATCTTACTATTAGTGTTTAGAAAATAGTTTTAAAAAGTAATGAGGCAAATTTTACAATTATCAAGAATTTAATATTCAATATAACATTTTCTTTGATAAAATTACTTTATCATAACATAAAAGGAGTTGGTCTAAGAACTTGTAAAAGACTGCACCAAAGACAGTCCTAAATTACTGAGAAAAAGCCACGAAAAATTAGTTTTCTTTTTTTACAGTGGGATGGTGGTAAACTAATTCAAATGGGTTGGTCATCATCTGAAGAGTTAATCTGTGTGAGCGAAGATGGAAGTGTCTTCATGTATGATATGTTTGGTAGTTACATCAAACACTTTTCTTTGGGAAATGTAAGTTTAGTGCTTCATCTATAGTTTTACTGTATAATATCATGAAGGTCTGGTAAAAATGTCCAAATTTCTTTGCAGCTAAATATTTTAATAAGTTAATTTGAAAAATTATTCTTAAGCTGGAAATTTCAATATTTTCTCAAAAGTTTTTGCGGCTTATCCTCAACTTTTCCTTTTAACTTTTTATCTCGCATTTCTTTATCTATTACATACAGGAGGTGCAACGATCATACGTCTTGCGCGCTGAAGTCTTTGCAAGCCATTATGGTACAGGTGTTTGTGTTTTATCAGGAGACTATCAATTCTTTGTCATCAATAATGTTAATGATGTTAAAGTAAAGAGGCTGCAAAATCCATTTCGTAAGTTCCACCAGGCATAAGTTTAGTAAAATATAGTAGACTGTTCTGTAAATACATATATTAAATTTTATATGACAATTTGCTGGATAAGAATTGGCACTGTAAAGTTTCAAACTGTTGAAAATAATCATCACTCTTCAATTGAATTGACGAAGGTTTAATATTAAATTGTTTTTAAAAATATTTTTGAATCAATTTGATAAATTCCTCTAGAGATGGACGCTCCACCAAGCTGTTGGACTGTAATTTGTGCCCAAGACGAAACTGAGGCTAAAGTTCTAATGGCTATTGATCAAAATATCAACGAACTTGATTCTTTTCAACATAAACCCAAAGTAAGATTTTACAATTTACGTAGTTTTTATTCTCAAGAGGCTATTATTAGGTTGTTGATTTTTTGTGTAATTTTGATCGTTTTTACTTGAAATGTTTGTTTGTTTGTTTTTAGAACCCTCCAGTCAGTCAAGCCATCAATTCGTTCATCGATATTGTTGTCTCATTCAATCAAAAGTATGTCGCCATATTTGCTGATACTGGTCTCTTGTGGATTGGGTCATCAACTTTAAATGTAGGTAGAAATAATAACTTTCTGAGTTGTTGTTGTTATTTTTGAAGGGTTTTTCCTGACTTTGTTCAGGATCTTAACCCATTGCTGATTTCTTATGGAGAAGTGTTACTACTTAGAATTTAATTTTGTTCAAAACTGATTGTGTTAAATAAAATTATATTGTTTATGGCATGTCTTTATGTATTAAGATGGAGATTAAAGAGGAAAATTGGAACTAAAAGAAAGCTGAGATAAGAATTATGGAGAAGAGAGAAAGAGAAAGATTTATTTGTTATGTTTTGGTGGAATTCATAACTGGATATATTGCTTGAGTCTTATAGATTTTTTGAAGAGCATGCCTCATGCCATAATAACTTTGTGAGATAAATCACGAACTACAGCTCCATTTATTGCCTTTATTTTTCTATTGTAAGGATTTTCTTGATAAGAGTCAGGTCAGATATTGAAACTGCTTTATAAAAATTACGAAACTAGAAAAGGAGTGTGCCTCTTTGGTACACGATCTGGCTTGATTCGCCAGAATTAGAATCAAATCTTGTTTTATACATTATATCCTACTGTTTATCTTTGATTTTTTTTCAGGAAGTTTATTGCCAATTCAATACGCACTTATCAACACGCCCAACACAATTAGTGTGGTGTGGAAGTGGTGCCGTAGTTGGATATTGGGATAATTACCTTATGATGGTTGGACCTACCAGTGATACTGTCAAGTAATAGACTTTACTGTGTTTTTGATTTTAACCTCAATTTTGAGGTTGAAGATAAATATTCCAAAGAAAATTAAATTCTGATTCTTTTTTATATAAATGCATGGAATACTTTTTTTGGTTGAGGTTTTTCTTTAGGGTAGCAAAATGCCAACAAGAACTGAATAATAACGAGGTTAAACAGCAAGTTATTTGTAACGTTAATAAGTGTGTGTGTGTGTGTGTGTGTGTGTGTGTGTGTGTGTGTGTGTGCTGAGCTGTACATAGAGTTTCGTTTACAAGTTTGATTAGACGAATTATGTACAGACCGCCCCATACGCGTTTAACGTCATAAATAACCTCTTGCTAAACCTCCCTATTTATTGTAAAGAACTTCTCAAAATGATGCTGTGAAAAGTGGGTACACACGACAACGTATGCTGGCGTTTTGTATTGATGTAAATATTTTCGTCATTTCTTTTCAGATATTTTGTTGACAACAAAGTGCATTTGGTTCAAGAATTAGATGGAGTTCGAATCATTGGTAATTACTATCAAGAATTCTTACAAAAGGTTCCAGGTAAGCAAAGTTTTTCTTACCATCGAATTACATTCAGTAACTACTGTAGTAACAAGTGGTCTTACGTAACTTGTTGTTCAAATTGATATCGAGATATGTTTATATGACACTCGAACCCTTTCGGCAGCTAAATTTCTGTTTAAGTCAATGATTTCAAGGGCATTAGTCTCCCTACTTTTAAAAATTAATTTATTGGTTTGGGCTGGTTTTATAACGTAAAAGACTTTGTTTTTGTATAGTAATCATTGTTTTTATCTAGCCGAAGTAGAAGATGTATTCAAACTTGGATCCATGAAGTCATCAGCAATGCTTCTGGATGCTTCTAAAGAATATCATGTAATTAAATTAGTTCAAAATAAGTTATGCCTTTATTTCTTCACGTCCTTTCTCGAATCTGACAGGAAGTAGTCAGGAAACCTTCACTAAAACTAGAGTATAACTTTGCTGAACATTTAAGAATAGTTAACTTTCAAAGTAATCAAATTGAGGTGTTTGGATTGCCTTAAATGTCCCAGGTGCATTTTGAACTACAATCGGTGGAATAACATATTGGTAGTAAGGTAAACAAAGCACTTCCATTTACTTATTGGAATCCCCTTCCCCTCCACCCAAATTTCAATGGTTGAAGAGTCAGCAAAGCATTCCCTTCCGATGCTGAAAACATTGAAAATCAGTGTTTATCACCAAATTATTACTAATTGTTGCTAAATTTCTTATATTTAGCCTTATCTGCAGAAAAAGATGTTCAGTGATGTTGTTTGGTATTATCGTATTATTGTATTTTTAGAGTTACAGTCCAAGGGTAGACGATTACTTACGTGCAGTAAAAGACCATTTACATGAAGCTGTCACAGATTGTCTGCGAGCTGCTGGTCATCTGATCGACGAGAAAGAACAAAGAGAGTTAATGAGGGTAACGAATAATTAACACATGTACTTTCTAATAACAACTTATCTCACAATCCCCCCTTTTTAACTCCCAGTGCATACCAATTTCGTGTTTGTTTACATAGTTTGGGGAATCCTCACCGTTCGACTTTTCTCATGTTTCCACACAGGTCCGACTTTCACTTCTTTCAGGTGATTCCAAGACGTGAGTGTTTTGGGTGTGTTTTTTCTATACGAATAGGTCCCATCAGATAAGTTTGGTCTCCTCTCAAGACACGTTTAATAATCTCGCGACAGTAGGGCATCCATTTATTCATTTATAAAAAAGAAACATGTATGATTTATGTATCAATTTTTATATAGCCATCTTTTTATACCGGGTGTCTCACACAAAAGTAACCCTTTTTGAATTTTGTGTGAATTTTTTTTTGAATACTGTGAGCAAACAAAGAATTTTTTTTTCAATATTTATTTTTTTAATCGTATAGAGGAATGGCTAACTTAAATTTTGATATGATCATACTTTGAATTTGCCTCGTTGGTTCAAAATGTAAAATACTGGTGGTTTATTTTACAGGCTGCAAGTTTTGGGAAATCATTTGTTCAGGACATGCGACCGCAAGCATTCGTTGAAATGGCTCATACCATACGTATTCTTAACAATATCAGAAATTTCAAGATTGGTATCCCTATCACATATGATCAGTAAGACATCGATAATTGTAGCCTTTTAGTTTTGAGCTGAGGCTCATCCTGTATACTACCGGGTGTCCCACGAAAAGGTTTTGGTGTTTGACGGTCTCCTGGAGCCGAAAAAAAATGTTTTTTTATTAGTATTTTTATATTTTGAGCTATAACTCTTTGAATTCAGTTCAGTTTGTACCAAAGCTTTTTAAGTAAAAAATTGCTACAAGTAGAAAAACCTACAAAAAAGAGGTACCCTCTATCTACTGATGTGAGAGGATTTAAGGGTTGAATTTTTTTCTGGTGAAAGTTAGTTGTATATGATTGTCTTCCTAAGCCATGATTTTTTGTGCAAAGGTTTTGTCAACTTTTAATGAACACACGAAAAAACGTTTGCATTTGCATTTTACCCCTCAAAAGCTTCAAAATGGTTTTTCGGTAATAACTTTTCGTAAAAAAGTCATTTCAATCTCAATTTTTGACTACTTTTCCAATACAATGTTCTTTGTGTTATTTTAATATCAAATCTTTTCAAAATGATTGTTCCTGAATATTGAAAAAAAACCTCAAAAACTACACTAAAACGCCTCAAAAACCACAAATTTCTACCCCTGCTTACAACTTACTCAAACTGAATGATACAATTCTAATGCTAAATCATGATTCAATGACCGAAATGCTTCTCATAAATTCATTCCTAAATCAATTGCATCTTTCAGGATTTCTTGCCCATAATGCATTTCCTCTGATTTTGGTCATAAACATCTTTCAAACGGCCAGAACTCTTACTGGCATCATTTTTAACCCATGGTTCAAATGGTCAAATTTGTGACACTTTGGTATACAATATGCCCATGTTCTGAGAAAGTCGATTTCCAGGCTATATTGGCTACCACTATAAAAGTGCTATGATCATATCTTTTGGGGCTCTATTAAATTTTTGAGTAATTTCGAATTTTATGAGACTTTTATTCAATTGGAAGTCGTAAAATTAGGTATTATTTGAAAGTACATTTATAAGAGGTTGGTAAAAAGTAAAAACTGTAATGTTAAATCATGTCTGGTGGTTGTGAGAGCAAAAAATACAGCTTCGTAGTTTTTGAGGGGTATCCACTGATAAAATAATGCTATATACAATATGGCTTTTATTACTTTAAAGGAAGAAACTTTCGCGAAAAAGGCAATTTGAAAATCTTTTTGCAATGATTAGGACACTTTTTATGCCTCTCTGTAGTGTAAATGCCTCCAATAAAAATAATGTTTGTGAACATTTTTGGAGAAAAAATATATTTCGCGGGAATAAACTTTCGAGAATAAAAACGTTCAGCATTTTTCGCGAAAACTTATACTTTCGCGATTTTGTCAAAAAATCGCGAACTCGTGAAAGTTTCTTCCTTTAAAGTACTGCAAAAACTAAAATAACAAAGGTTTTTGGACGCGACGTAATCATATCAATAATTGTTCTTTAAATACTCGATGATTATTTATTCATTTGGTTAGCAACTTGTGGACAACAGCTCACAAAAACTGGTCACTCTGAATGAACAATGGGAAAAGCATCGCGCTCCGCTCATCCAGAAATACCGAGAGTTAAAAGAGCAAAGTAAAAATCGACAGGTAAGAATAGTTAATTAAAGAAAAATGAGAAGATAGTTATTGGATAGTTAAGTCCAACATTAACTATTCTGTAAAAAACGGAGATTTAACGAACAAAATATTCTTGAGGTCCTGGACATTATTTAAAAAAAACAAAACTTTCTGACAAAAGTTCAGACTGGTTGTTTCATTGCTCCAAAGTTTGATACCACATGCATAGTTCTACCATCTTCTTTAAGTTCATGGTTACTCTGTCAGGCCCGGCAGAACCGGGGAGCAGAGCAGGTTTTAGCCTCTCCACTTTTCTTTACCAATCTAAAGGGCCTAATTTTCAAAATTTACTCGTCCGTCGACCCCGAAGGTGCAGCCTCTCTCTTTTTAAAAACGTTCTGCCGGTCCTGTCTGATTTGTTCCAGTGACTAGTTTAATCTAATTGGATATTATTTAAGAAAAATCGACACCTTAAACAGAGGGGGTACGGACTCTTTTCTGGAAAAGCACGTTCTTTATCCATTTTTTTACTCTGCAGTCAGAAGTAGAGACACGAATCGAACAAATCCGCGTACTTCGAGAAAAGATGAAAACGGTCACCGACGATTCGCGCGATAAAGAAGAAGTGCTGAAACAATTGGTATGAATGTGTTTTGATTTTTGGAAAATGCATTTTCTACAGATCAGGATAACCGTGTTTTCTTCAATCAACAGTCAAGTTTTAAGATTCTTTTTGAAACCAGTGTGTGAGTATACGCCTCCTTGCTTATTAGAAACCAAACATTTTGATAGAAACAAAACAATTTATGAAGCTCCGATTTTTTTCTTCTTCTAAATCTGTTGTATTTAACCTTATCCTACGTTATCCCTGACTATCATAGGTGAACGAATATGAGAGTCTATCTAAAGACGTTAACCGTTCGTCTTACACAAAACGCATCCTTGATATCGTCGCCAGTATCAAAAAACAACGTGAGCAAATTGCAAAGGTGATTAATTTAAAATCTTTACTTTCTTCAAACATTTATCTTCTACCATTTACTTAGTCTAGCATCTAGACGACTAGAACTTATAAAGTAAGGGGGACGAGGTATTGAACAAAATTTATTGGCTACAAGAATATAGTCTATGATGATATCAAACTGCCCTACTGATAAATTTTGCCGTATCGATTAAAAGTACGTCATACCGTACGTCATTAAAGTCTGTTGCAAAAAGATTGTCAGTAAATCTTGCTCACGTGTAGATACCAGGACAATTTTATCTTTAAAATTTGCTTTTTGTGTCTTTAGTGTTATCCTGGTTTCTACATATGTTTTATAGTGGAAATCTTTTCCAAAAGCAACAACATGATTTGAACGACTATATTTTTTGTAGATCCTTCTTGACACAAAAACACTGCAAAAAGACATCAACTTTTTGACTGGAAAACTTGATAGAACGTTTACTGTTACTGATGAGCTTGTTTTCAAGGTATGCTTATAATTCACTTTTCAATTTGAGACCACGTTGTTTTTGAGCACGTACAAATGTCTCTAAAGATTGCTTGAATAAAAGAGACAAATCTTTTATTGAATTTGAAAAATCGGGTTACTGTATTAGTTCTTGAATCGTGGTCCAGGGATAATTTGAATTCTTTTGGAGATTGCCTCCTTTCCCTTGTCGCAAGTTTTGGACGTAATGGTTATGTTTTTTACCAATTTCGGACTGCACTGTAATGGTACGAGTTTGACAATTTTTAGGCTGAAGATGCTGTTGTTTTAGCGTCTTTCTCATTTCTATCATATTCATTAAGAAACTGGAACAAAGGGGCTATCTTCAGGGTATAAGATAGGTCAGAACTAAGGGTCATCCTATCGTCTTAGGGAAAGCCGTAGCTAGGATTCGGGTATTATCATTGCAGTGGAACTTATATATGTTCTGTTTATATTATTTCTGTCTTTCACTTTCAGGACGCCAAAAAGAACGAATTTAGCCGAAAGGCGTACAAGTTACTTGCTAATCTTCACGAGGTGAATTTATTTTTGAATGAGTTCATTTTCTTTACACTTTCTCTCACTTGCTCTCTCTCTCTCTCGATAAAATAAGCAACTTGTGTTAGAAGAAATTGTAGTTTAAAGAAGAAATAATTTGTAGGAGTTTCTCTTTTAACCATTAAGTTAAAACTTCGTAAAATGTAGATATTGTTTTCAAATTTTGACTTTGTTTTTCTTTCTAGACTTTTGGTAATATGGTGCAAACGGTGGAAGAAACTGGTCTAATCATGCGTGAGACACGTGACCTTGAAGAACAGGTGGATAATATAAACGAAGACGAAATCCATCAAAACCTGGCCAAGATCAGCAAAGATTTGAAACAGATTAAAGAGGAGAATAGTGAAATGATCACCAAACTGAAATCCAGGAAGTGATTTCTTCCAATTCTAATTTCATTTTTGCATGTTTTTCAAATTCGTAAGGTATTTTTTGTAATTTTTTAGTTTGATTTGAATTTTGATTTCGATACATCACATAAATTCATTCATAGAGTAAGATGAGAAAATTGAATTCGATCATGTGACAGAGACGGATACAGAAGGTGTGCAAAACATTTGACGGAGAGTGTTGACTTCCCAATAAGGAATAGGAGCAAAGGCAACAATCAAATTATTGAAAACCTCCTTCTTTATTATTCCTAACTTCTTTCATTTTGATCAAACTATTTTAAGTAGATCCATCTCTCAGATTCATTAAGAACATAAAAAGGTAACCACTTTCTGTTACATTTCTTTCGTTACTGTTTTTCATTTCATTTTTTATATTATTTGATAATTTATTAAACTTCTTAATTTTATATGTATTCACTAGTCTTTAATCAGAAAGAACTTTGTCAAAAAAAAAAGGAAAACTGGGTTTTTAATGTCTAATGAACGAGAAGGGAAAAGAGTGAAAACGACCCGAGAAATGAAAAGCGAGCCAGAAATAAATCACATTGAGCCACCAGCGAGCCAGAAAAAAGTCACGGCGACCCACAAGTCGTTATATTCTTAACTATTCTAAACGAAATGACTCTACCTTCCGATGTTTGATGTGTTCATGCATATTGTATCAAAATGTGTTGTATATAGGTTTATACATATACGGCATCCCTGCGCATGCGTTGTGTTCCTGGGAATGGCTATCAAATGCCATGTTAACGAGCTACCTTATTTTACAGTTTATATTATTTTAGACATAATTTGTATTCTTGTAATATACTACCTTATTGTCAACTTGAAAAAATATAAGCAATTTGATTGGCTAAGAGAGAAGCCATAAATCCGATATTTCATATTTTTA
>JAUJPO010078474.1:0-10919 GCA_032270745.1 Tiaropsis multicirrata
CCCCCCGCTACAGTCAGCGGGAATAGCTTCAGGGTCCCTCCACCAACTTCTTGGCAGATTCCCTACCCCCTAAGCTCCGGCTTCTTCAAAAGGGGGGAATGTGTAGTGACAAATAGGTACCTTACATCCCTACAGTACCACAATGAGCTGACCCGGTGACCCTTGACCTTCGCCTAGCCGGTCTTAGGCGGAAACGCGGGAGAATGAAGGCAGAACAGATCCAGACCACACACAGAAGCAGACATAGCTTGTTACAGACATCACTGAATCAATAGTAAGTGCATCCCTCTTGTATACTAGGTATATGTTTGTCTCTAGTGGGCAAGTATCTCTCGATTGTCACAACAATTGGCGCTGCGATTAAATTCAAACCTGTGCGAAATTTCTAAATTAGCCGAAAAGGAGAATTTAGTTTACGGAGCGTGAGCTGAATTTTTCTAGGCTGAGTTTGGCTGTGGGGCCGCGTACCTCGTGGCACGGGGTCACGCGGAGACTCCATTGTTTTTTTGTTTTTGTTTTTTGTATTTGGCATTTGATTTTTGGCTAATAGTTATAAATGAATGAAATAATTTCGTTGCATTATTATGGCCTATAATTCAATTTGAGAAATTGCTGAATTCCGACTTATCGGGATTGAACTGAAATTCTTTCAGTGTTAAATGTTTGCTAATGTCCTGTTGTAATTATTATTTAGTTATTTATTTATTGTTTTTTGGGTGAATTATTATGCTCCCCTGTTTTTGAAAGGGAGGGGGAGAGTGTTGTAATGTTGTATATTTTTGTGTATCGAGTTTATTCGCGCGGTATGTACTGAGTTCTTGGAAACGGATAGCCTAAGTTAGTGCCATGCTGAAACTATAGTTTGTTCTGCATGAGCTTTTGCTGTACGAGTTTCCACTCTGTACTTTAGCCAACCGTGATATTGTGGTGTTAGTATATTATTTATTGCCTGTCAATGTTACATAGCGTAGCCTGTAATGAATTGGCATGCTTTGTGTGTTATATGTAGTGTATATATGTTGACAATTATTTGATTGGAGTCGTTGTCCTGATCGGGACATTATCATAATCGTACACATTCAGTTTTTACCTGGGCACTGTGTGACCTGTGCTAGGGACGCTGTGTCCATGTTTATTTGTTACTTGTTGTCTGTTTGCAAGAAATCAGTTCTCTCGAAACGCGGTAGCGGAGATTTTCTCGTGGAATTAAAGCCATAATTCACTCGTTTTATAATCTTCGGTATTTCTCGGCTAATCCATCGAACGAGTTGGCGCTTAATAAAGCTAAAGAAGCAAGCTCGTAACAAGTCTGCCCCACCTGTGTGTTGTTTTCTGACTCTCACTGTATATTGTGTATATTTGTATAATATACTTTCCACGAACTGTAGTCACATTAAATCCAAAATTGTGAATGTGTTACTTTATATGGTGGCCCTTAATGACCATACTTAAATAAAACCTATGGTGGCCTTTAATAACCATTATTCAATAAAATCTATGGTGGTTGTTGGTGACCATATGGTAATTGTTCCATTCTATGGTGGTCAGAATCGACCAGTTATTAATAACTATACGGTGGTCCGCAATGACCATTGTATTTGCTTAGGCTTTTTGTGACAACAGCAACTGCATTCCGTGGAAATTTATTATTAATTGTAAATTCTTATTGTAACTTATGCCCCCACTCATGCCCTTAGCTCTATTACCCCTACTTATTGTAAACTTACATTGTTCAACATCCGTGTGAACTTACATTCCCCTTACCCAAGACCGAAACTTTTTGGCCAGGTACACGCAGCATATATGAAAAACAGCTAATAAAGAGTGTAACTTACCTTCAATTTAGTACAATTCATTAACTTTAATACCCCAACAGCTCCTTAGATTAGAATTATGGAGGGTGAATCATTGCATGATAATTCCCCCCTTGACCTGCATTTAGCTGATAAATATGAACTTAGGAGTTTGGGCAAATTTGAGAAGGGATGGATTAGCATAATTGAGGAGCTTCAGGGTAATTGTAGTGAATTTACACTGGAGGGACTAAGCACGGCCCTAGGGGTGAGCACTAAATTCTTCCTAGATATGGAAGCAAGTGGTATAATCAGTCCCCTGCCTCGTGACCGTTCTGATAGTTCATACGGCACGTTATCCACACCAGCATCCGGTCGATCCTCAACCCCGGTGTCCAACAAACCACCCAGTTTTTATAGCGATTTGGCACAGAGAACAGCTAGGTTGGAAAAGTTGGTTCACCGTTTTATGGCAGAGGGTTCTAATAGACAGGCTAAAGTAGACAGCGAAAACAAATCGTCTCGGCCCTCGTCCCCCCGGAGTAACGAAGCCTCATTGAATCATAACGCCCCATATGAACTCGGTGCTGTAAACACCGAGCGCAGGGGGCGTGTACCTCCACCCCGTGATCCAAGTCAAAGTGACATTATGGTGTGGATGGAGGGTATGCTAAATTACATGGGACAAAGAGATTCTGGGGGTCCTCCTGTAGATGGCTTGCCCCCCAGAGGTCGCTCTGGGGATGGCCGAGATTCATCTCTCGAACAGAGGGGTAAACACAAACGTGGCGACGGCTACAATCATCCTCCTTACTCACCTGCTGACTCCCGACTTGGGAACACTGATCGGCATTCCCGGGTTGGTAGGGGCGGTGGGGGGGGTAATCAAACACGGCACTCTCGTAATCGTGGACGCCGATTTAGCGGGAGGACGCGGAGTCCCTCTAGCTCCTCAGAAACTGACTCCTCTACCAATAGCGATCAAAGCAGCTCCGAGTTGGAAGAGGAGGTGGTTGGGAGGCATAAAACGAGCTCGGGGGCTCCGAAACTTCATTATTTTGAAGGCGATGCTGGCCAGTGGGAATCCTTTTATTTTCAATTTAAAACTGTAAGTAACCGTTATAGGTGGTCTGATCGCGAGAAACTTCAAAACATTAAAGAACGATTGCGCGGTCGTGCGGTCGATTTCTTTAAGTCACTGTCGTCATCGGTCAGGCATGACTATAACAAATTAGTGAAACATCTTAAGCGCCGTTTCCGTACCCAGGAATCGCCTGGTTCAGCTCGGTGCATGTTAGCCTCCACCGAACGGGGTTTCAAGGAACCCTTAGCTGACTTTGCCGACCGTTGCCTCATTTTGGCACGGGAGGGGTACCCAAAAATGGATGATCAAGTTATCCAGTCCATCGCGGTGGAACAGTTTTTCCGGGGGTGCCGAGAGAAGAACGCAGCTTGTTTCGCGGCCGAGCGACAACCCGCAACAGTGGCTCGCGCCCTCAAATACTTAAAGGGAACTTTAAACGCCCACCAAAACATTGCGGGCCGACATGCTTCTCGCCAGGTGACTTTTGGGCCTGAACCCGTAGCCCAGGTTCGTATCGCAGAACCCGAGTCTGTGGCAGCCCAGTTATCTGGGCTAGCCGAAAGCATGAAGCGCTTGGAACTCATAGTAACTAAAGAACATTTGGAGGCAAACACTTATCCTAATCGATCCCCGTTAAATCAGTCCCCAATACGGTCCCCCTCAGGGCAACAAAGGACTGCAAGTAGGTCCCCCAGTCCGTCCGTGTGCTTTTATTGTAAGCAGCCTGGGCATTTTATACGTGAGTGTCCAAAAAGGCCAGCCCGGATAGAAAGTGATAGTGAATCCACTAGTGTTAAGCCGTTAAACTCCCAGGGGCCGAGGGAACGAGTCGTCCCTCGCGACCCCCAGCCTTAGACTCAAGTAAAAACTTGAAAATAGCTTCTAGTGATAACGGGGTCAGTAAGAACATTGTGAGTAGGCAAGCTAATTCTGTGAGGGACCATTGGGCTTATTATTCCCTAGGGGATCGTAGGGGTTGGAAAATGGTAGTACCTTGTAGTCTAGATAATATTCCCACAGTAGCTGTTGTGGACACAGGGGCAGAAATAACCATAATAAGAGAAGATATTTACTCTGCTTTAACACAAAAGTTTCCACCGGTGGGGGTTTCCAAGCTTAGGGGGGCCTTTCCCGGAAATGATTCCGAAGTGAATGTAGTTAAAGGTCTTCCTTTGAGGGTAGGTAGTCAAATATATACAGGCGTTATAGTAGTAGCCCCCATTAAAGAAGAAGTACTGTTAGGGTACGATTTCCTGAATCGGTTTAACTGTGTGATAGATTTTGACCGTAATGTATTGCGTTTTGGTACCGAAGTGGTCCCTGCTGAGGCCAAAGTAGGCCCTCAGGGGGAGCAAGTAGACATCTGTAACATCCACATTAAGGCTGAGGTATCAATTGCACCCCTAAGTGTGTGTTTAATACAGGGAATTGTAGACAATAACATTAGTGTGGACAAAACTTATATGATAGAGCCTTCTAATTTAAGCCCTGGGTTACTAGCCCCTAAAATTTTGGTAAAGGGGGGGCCGGTGTTGCCACTGGAAATTAGAAATGGTACAGACCAAGTAGTGGTATTGCCTGGGGGCACTTGGGTGGGTAGTGCAGTGGAAGCTGTTGAGGTTTCCGCCGCATGTGGTGCCAACGCCCCTGTAGAAATCCCCGATTCATGTGACCTTCCGGCACCCGTTCAAAAACTATTTGACGAAAGTTCAGGGGATTTGCCATCCCCTGTAGCTAACCAGCTAAAGTATTTATTATGGGAATACCGGGATATTTTTGCCCAACATAATTTCGATCTAGGCGAGTTCGCTGGTGTTCAACACCGGATTAATACCGGTGATGAACCCCCTGTTAAGCAAAGAATGCGCCGTACTCCACTCGTATTCCAGGCAGAGGAGGAGAAACATCTAGCCTCAATGTGTGAGGCTGGGGTGATCCAGCCTTCGGAATCCGACTGGGCGTCAGCCCCTGTATTAATTAGGAAAAAAGATGGTACTGTTAGGTACTGCATTGACTATAGGGAGTTAAATGACAAAACTGTAAAAGATGCTTTCCCACTCCCCTTAATAGAGGAGTGTTTGGACACCTTAACTGGGTCAGTGTACTTTAGCACCCTTGACTTGGCCGCGGGGTACTGGCAGATTGTTGTGCACCCCGAGGACAGACATAAAACCGCCTTTGTAACCAAGTACGGCTTGTTCGAACATGTTCGAATGGGTTTTGGGCTCTGCAATGCCCCAGCTACCTTTCAGCGCGCAATGAACCGCGTGCTAGCCGGCCTAACTTGGAAAACCCTACTGGCGTACTTAGATGACGTCATAGTATTGGGGATTAACGCTGATTCCATGCTAATTAACCTAAGAGAGACCTTTGAGCGGTTTAGGAATTACAACTTAAAATTAAAACCAAGTAAATGTAAGTTGTTTCAGACCCAGGTAGACTTCCTGGGTCGAACTGTTAGTCAAGGTGGGGTTGCGGTCGCTGAAAAGAAAATGGAGGCCGTCTCCCAGTGGCCTAGACCCACTTGCCGTAAAGAGGTAGAGTCATATCTCGGCTTCGTTAATTACCATAGGGATTTTATGCAGCATTTCGGGGATATGGCTAGCCCACTGTATGAATTAACTGGCCCTAAAGCGGTGTTCAAATGGAACGCCGAACATGAAGAATCATTTCAAGCCTTAAAGACGGCCATGTTAAAGGCCCCGATACTGGCCTTTCCTACGGTATCAGACCAGTTTATCTTAGATACGGATGCCTCGGATGTGGGGATAGGGGCAGCCCTATCCCAAGTCCAAGATGGGGTAGAAAGGGTCATATCCTATGCTAGCTACTCTCTAACACCGACCCAACGGAAATACTGCACCACTCGCAGAGAACTTTTGGCCGTGGTTACCTTCACCCGTACCTTCCGTCATTATTTGCTGGGAAAACCCTTTTTAATCCGAACGGACCACAACAGTCTCGTTTGGTTAACCCGCTTTAAGCACATAGAGGGCCAGCTGGCCAGATGGCTGGAGGAACTCAGTCAATACGACATGAAAATTATTCATCGGGTGGGTAAGTTACATGGTAACGCCGACGGTTTGTCACGAATACCTGACGAACTCCCTCTCTGTGATTGTTACACTAATGGGTGCGTACCCGATGACTTGCCCTGTGGGGGGTGTAGCTACTGTCATCGTGCTGACCAACAATGGGCCAAATTTGGGGAGGACATCGACGATGTCGTCCCCATGGCGTCCGGTTCCCTTCCAGTGTGTCTGGCGGTGTCCCCAGGCTCGGAAGAGCATGGGGACCGGCCAGGCGGGTCAGGTCATTGCTGAGTGGCGGTGGCCGTGACTTTGGGGATTCTGATTCCGATGACCCATCTATGTCCGATGATAGGAACGCCTTTAAGCTTTGTTCAATAGAAGTTGCCAGGGTAAAAAAGGCCCAACAGCAAGGCCCTGAATAAGTCCCACTTCTAGACTGGTTAAAAGATTCCAAAGCTCTAGACAATATCCAATTGGCCGGTAAAGTAACTAAACATCTTTGGTTAACTAGAACTCAGCTGAAATTAATAGATGACGTGCTTTTCTACCATTGGGAAAACGAGCATAGTTCTCGCTACAAACTAGTGGTACCGCATTCCCTTGTCCGGGAAGTGCTATCTGCCTTGCATGATCACAAAACGGGTGGGCATTTAGGACAGGCTAAGACCAGAGAAAAAGTCCAACAGTCCTTTTTCTGGCCAAGTTTACGTAGGGATTCAGACCTATATGTACAAACATGTTCTATTTGCAGTAAAAACAAAGGGCCTACTAAACATACTAGGGGGCCCCTGGGGGTATACCATGCAGGAAATCCCTTGGAAAGGGTCCATATGGACATATTGGGTCCGTTCCCCATTAGCACCGCTGGCAATAAATATATATTACTTATTGTCGACCAATTTACCAAATGGGTCGAAATAGCTCCTCTGCCAGACCAGATGGCGGAGACTGTGGCCGAAGCCTTCTTAAACAACTTCATGTGTAGGTTTGGGGTGCCCCTGGAAATCCATACGGATCAGGGGACGAACTTTACCGGTAATCTATTAGCTTGTTTCTGTGAGATATTTGAGATTACCAAAACTAGAACTACCCCCTATCGGCCCTGTTCTAACGGTCAAGTCGAGCGATATAACCGCTTGCTGTTACAAATGATTAGATGCTATCTTGAGGGAAAACAGGCCCATTGGGACTCACACCTATCTTTAATTGGTATGGCAGTTAGGTCTATGGTGAACCGGGATAGTGGGTTCAGCCCCAATATGTTAATGCTGGGAAGGGAAATCACTATGCCCACAGATTTGACCTGGGGGGTGGCGAAAGCAAATGAATCTGACTTATGTCCCCCTGAGTTTGTAACCACCCTATTAGAAAATCTGCATCAGGCCCACCAATTGGCCCGTGAGAAAGTAGGTACTAGTCAGCTAAAGCAAAAGCGAACTTACGACCTACGGTTAGTTGAAAAGACCTACAAAGTAGGGGATTTAGTGTACCGGTTGGAAAAGGCCTGCAAAATAGGCCAAAGCCGAAAACTGCTGCCTAAATATTCAGGGCCATACCTGGTTAGTGAAGTTTTATCCCCGGTACTCTACCGTATAGAAGGGAAAAACAAATCGGTGACATTACATCACGACTTATTAAAACCCTGTAAAGATAGGAGCCCTCCATCATGGTCGCGTCGTAGACGTTCAGCGCTTATCGCTGAAAACAGGGAAACTGACCAGTCCATGACACCCAGTGTAAATGTTCCTACTAACCTGTCGCAGGGGCTGCCCTTGTCGCCGAGCGGAAGCAAGGGCGACCAGGCAAACTATGATATACCCTGCCCCTCACCCAGTGTTTCATGTGATAAGGAACCTCCTGACAAAACCATGCCTCACTCCGAACTAACTCCACCTGTTAGTATACTGTCTGATCGTAAACCCCCTGACAAAAATCCGTTAATCGGTAAAAAGTCTGGTAAAAGCAAGGCTAAGAAAATCCATTGGGATAAGGAAGAATGGGGGTTAAAAGAATTATTTGAACCCACTCCGGTGTCGAGCTTTGGGAGGCCCAGTAAAAAACCGTGGTATTTAATGGATTACTCCCAGTAAGTGGGGGGGTAGTATAATAATTGTACAGAAAATGGCAGAATTTTTTTTTTTGTTGTACAGTAATAAATGTATTTTGGGGGAATACACTTACTGCGTTGGTGTGAAAACACCGACGCATGGGCTTTTGTTATTTTCTGTTACAGTTGAAATGTCTTACCGAGATCTACATCCTGAGGCCTCAGAGGCAGACATATTGTGGATTTATTCGGACGAGGATTGGTGGCCCTCCGATGAGGACAACCTAGATTTGGGGGGGAGGGAGAGGGGTTAGCCGGAGCGGCTGAGTCCTCTGCTGTCCCCGCCAGCGTCGCGTCGGTGGTTTCCGCCACCATCCTGCCTGTGGTTTCCTCCACACCCGTGCCCGTGGTTTCCTCCACGGACACGGCCGTGGTTTGTTCCACACATGCACCCGTGGTTTCCTCCACGGGCACCGCCGCGGTTTCCTCCGCGGTCACCACTGTGGTTTCCTCCACATCCGTACCCGCGGTTTCCTCCGTGGCCGCACCCGTGGTTTCCTCCACGGTTGCGGGACCTGCGCGTCGAGGTGTGACCCTTGCGCCCGTGGTTTCCTCCGCGGCAGTTCTCTCGGAGGTGACGGTTTCCGCCGCCACCCCTGAGGAACTGTGGACCCCGGTCCTGCGCGACGGGCCTCCAGGTGGCATCGTGCCCCTGGAGCACCATTGCCCCGTGTGCGGCGCCTTCGTGGGCAATCGCATGAGGCGGCACATGGAGCTTGTCCACCTCCCTTGGTTCCTGGCCCCGGAGGCCGCTTGTTGGACCTGTGAGTCAGCCGAGAAGTCGCCGTCTTTCGTGCAGACACGGCACACCGACTTCAACGTTGGCCACGGCCCCTCAGGCGCCTTTGGGAACTGGAACCTTGGGCGATGGCTCTCCTGTGTAGAGCAGATATTGCACTTGTGGCAGATCTCGCTCGGCCTCACGGATCGCACACGGGTGGTGAGTACAGTGGTGAGCCGGGGCGTCTACTTCGCGGACCCCAGCATGGTCCTCTCTGGACTCCAGGAGACCTTGTTGCGGGCCGCGAGCCAGCATCTTGGCGTAGCCGTCCGGCCGGTTTATTCCATCAATCCACCCAACAGTGCGGCCTCCCTGATCCATTGGAAGGCCCTGACTGCACTGTTGGTGTGTTCGCCGCCGTCCGTGGGCGAGCGTCTGCTCGCCATACGGCCCCTGGAGGCAGTGCCCCTCCCATTGTCGATGCGGGTGCCGGTGTGCGCCGACACTCGTATCTACATGGAGGGGGTGCTGCAGGACGTGGGCGTTACGTCCGTCGCCGCCCTGGAGCGGCTTACCGACCTCGGAGACGTCCGTCTCTGGGGTGCGGTAGACACCCTAGATCTTCCGTCCAGGTGGGGACGGGCCCGTAAATTTGTGGCAGACACAAAACCGATCATATGGTTTGTCGCTGGCGTCCGCCCCCAAATGTCCGACCTCCCCGACCGGTGGCAGGCGTCCCTGGCCGGCTGTGCGCGGCTCCCTCGATGCGTTGGCATTGGGGGAGTTGGTTTGCACCGTTTCCCGGGCTCTCCGCCCGTGGGGAGGCAGTTAGAACTGTTAGAACACTGTTTGGGGCTTGCCCGGCAATTAGACCTGCCGGCAGCCTTGTCCTGTGACGCGCCTCCTGCCCAGTACGATGTGACCCTGGGACTTCTTCTCGGGGTGGCTTCCCAGGTATTGCCCAAGGGCCACCCAGTCATCCTGCGATCGTTCGGCGGCGACGGCACTTCCCTGGAGGATTGGGTGAAAAAATTCCCATCCCTCGCCGTCGGGGTTGGCCCTGCCCAGTTGTCCAACCAGGGCATGATTCGGAGCCTGGACCTAGGCCGGGTCCTCCTAGAGTCCGGGACGGGCAGCCTGGAGGCGTCCAGCTCCCCGATTACGTCCCCTTGGGAGCTGGGGTTCGTCGCCCGAGAGGTGGCCAGGATGAAAAACATCCCGGTCAGCCTCCTTCTCGAGGCGACGACCCGTAACGCCCGGAGAGTATTTCAACTCCCGCATTAAGTAGTACGGGGCGTTACAGTAAGTCTGGTGTTGTATTGTATTATTTTTGTTTAAACTGTATTACTTTATGTTCCCATGCATCGATGGGCAGTCTGAGCGGATTGCCCGGCGATGCAGGGGAACAAACTGCTGTAGATGTATTTTTGTGCCTCATGCCTCGATGGGCAGTCTGAGCGGATTGCCCGGCGAGGTAGGGGGGAAAATACTGTATAAATGTAACATAGGGGTTGTATATATAAAAATGTGGGAAATAAAAGTCCCCCAAATATGTAAAAAGCTGGGGACTTAATGACGGGGACAGGGGAGGTTATTAATAAACAAACAAACAGTCCTGTAACATTTTGCCATCAGTCTGTTAAAACAGGTGTGTGGCATCTATCTGTTGGGTGACTCCTCCCGTACCCCCATTCAAGTGCTCTGCTGTACCGGATGGTGTTTAATTCAACCAAACACCGTGGAGCAACTGCCAGGGCTGTTCCCCCAGTCACAGTCAGCGGGAATAGCTGCAGAGTATCTCCACCAGCTTGCAACGGATTACCTACCCCCTAAGCTCCGGCTTTCTCAAAAGGGGGGGAAGTGTAGTGACGAATAGCTGCCTGACATCCCTAAGGTACAGAAGTGAGCTGACCGAGGTGACCCTTGACCTTCACCTGGCCGGTCCTGGGCTGAGAACGCGGGAGATTCGGCAGAACAGATCCAGACCACACACAGAAGCAGACATAGCTTGTTACAGACATCACCGAATCAATAGTAAGTGCATCCCTCTTGTATACTAGGTATATGTTTGTCTCTAGTGGGCATAGATCTCTCGATTGTCACAACATTTGGCGCTGGGATTAAATTCAAACCTGTGCGAAATTTCTAAATTAGCCGTAAAGGAGAATTTAGTTTACGGAGC
>JAUJPO010078485.1:0-10918 GCA_032270745.1 Tiaropsis multicirrata
AACAATAGAAAAGACAAAGGAAGCAGTTCTCAAAGGAATTCTCGTTCATCATCCAGCTTCGCTATTACATATTCCTGATGTAATTAAGTTTACTGATGGTTAGATATGACCTGGTGTGGAGTCAGATACGAATCAAAACTTCGAAAGAAAACTTCAAACATATGATGAACATTGTTCTTTGGATTAGCTTTGGCTTTAGTAAGGCAGTTTTTTGCAAGATCTCTTACCCTTCTTTTCATTGGTTTGATTTTGCTGGTTTACTGAAGAGTGGAGATTCGAGTGAATTTTGAAGAGTTGGTTATCAACCTTAAACAACGATTTTGGAATATCTCAAGTTTTTGTTGGTTGGTTAAAGTACACAATATAGACGAACCATACTCAAGAATTGGTCTTATCAAGGAGATGTAAGCCTTTATTTTTGAATTCTCATTAAAGTTTAATTGTGACATTTTAATCAAGGGGAGTGAATTTTGGAGTATTTATTTATTTTTTTGGTGATGTGTGAATTGAGTGAAAGTTTGGAGTCAAGGGTCATACCCAAAAATTTAGTCTCGAGAGCTCTCTTGATGCTTTTGTTGTCTAGTTTGTACTGAGTTTCTGCTGAAATAGGTGACTTTAAGAAACTAAGGACAATTGTCTTTTATAGATTTATCTTCATTCGCCATTCTTTTACACCTGGTTAGAATATTAAAGTAAAAGCTGTTTTTCCTACTATTTATATTAACTTCAGATTACTCATAATTATCTAAAGTGATGATCATTAACATTATTTCCTTTAGGTGTAATCACTTATTTTGATTATATGAGATTATTCAGTGTTCTGATTTTCATTTTGGAAATCTGTTCGAATGTTAGGAATCCAAATGTTTGGTAGAGTATACGAAATGCTATTAATATGATTCTTGATAACTGTCCATAGTCCGATTTTAATAGCCCGATTAACACCGGTCCTAATTCTTCCTTTGTAACCGCCACTTGCATTTTACAACAGAAACAAGGTGAAAGTTCCTATTAGGATCACATCAACAATCAAGAACTTCTGTAGACTTTTGCTCTTCCCTTCAAGGTAGATGTAGATAAGGTATATGATAGCGATTGGTACCATATGCCAACAGACCACTTTCAAGAGCTTTAGGGGAGGTTATGAGGGACATTTATGCCGTTTTTTTGGTGATTTCCTGGAAAGTTCTAGAGGTCTAAACCCAGCAGACCCAAGATGTTTTTTTCAACGTCGTTTCAACGTCTTTACAACAATAACCATCAGTCACCGCTGTTTTTCTTTTTAAATCCACATTTTTTCACTTTTTTATCATGAATTTTAAACTTCAAAGGTAAATTGTGGTCACATCACAGTGATAAGATTCAAGCAGTTCCTATTTTGGTACCACTGAAAAGCCATTGGTCTCAGCTTTCGAAAACAACGAGGGAATTTCGGCTAAAAAGCTAGCTATGGCCAATAGACTGAAGGTCGCAAAATTGTACGCATAGTGTACGTCATTCGGTGGCTAAAGGTTAACACATTGTAAAGACGTTGAGAAATAGTCGAACGTGCGAACCGCACTGGGCTCAACTTCAGTATATTTCCAACTAGCTCGAAGGCCCAATTGTAGTTTCTCAAATATACCAAATTTACGAACCCTGCAATTTTGTAGTCTCTAGTATGACGCAATAATTGACCCGAAAAACTCGTCCCCAAGCCCAAAAAATCTAAATTTTGAAAAATGAAAAAATTGCCTTTTTCGCGAAACAAAGTTAAATGGTCCATTCGCGAAAGTAAAAGCCCAAAAATTCACGATTTTTTGGTCTCGCGAAAGTTTCTTCCGCGAAAGTTTCTTTCTTTAAAGTAGGCAAACTTTTGTCCAAGGTAGAAGCTTACCTGAGCGAAATAGGATTGTGGAAGTTGAACATTGCTTTTCAGTAAGACATTCACTTTGGCCAGAGTCTCAACTGGTTCAGGTGTAATTATATACAATCGTGTGTGCAGTGCATCATGCTCAATGTTTCGTATGATTCCTAGAGTAGAAAATATTAAGCAATTTTTTGTTTAAACAATCATAAAGCTTTACAGTTCATACGCTTCTGTTAATCTAGCATGAAACCAGCTTTAAAAAACTCGTCTCTGTCTTAAAATATCATTGTTTCCAGTATTGGTCAAACGTTAAAATAGGGATTCTTAGCATAACTGAAATTTTCTGATTTTGAGCATTTTAAAATAATAATTTTAAAAATAAGTTTACTTAGACTTTTTCCCAAAAGTTCCCTGACCTTTCCAGGTATTCCATGACTTTTATGGAAAAACATATAGTTTATGGGAAATAAAACACATTGTATTATTTTGTGAAGTCAGAAATGTCTGATTTATTTCTGATTCGTAAAACAAAAAATATTTCTTACCAAACCCGAGATACTCAGGAGCCCTGGGTTTACTTTTAAGTAGGCGCAATCCTCCATTTTTTGATGAGTCGAATATCTACAAGAAAATGCTTTGATAAATATCCAAATTTGAGCTCATACCGCTGTGCACACTCTATTAATATCATTATCATTTTCGAAACGAATTACCTAGGATTTCAAGCAGATGCGGATAGAGAAGGATTTCAAACTTTTGAAGGAGAGTGTTGACTTCCAAATAAGGAATATGAGCGAAAGCAACACTCTCCTCCCTCAATTCTTTTGAAAACCTTCTGTATCTGCCAATGATTTCAAGTTCAAAAAAGAGTTCATCATCTTTTGGATTTAAAAAATTCATTTCACTGAAGTAGCCTTAATTAACTCTTAATTATGACAAAGAACTGTCTCTACTCTATTTTGAAGAGTTCTTTAAGAATTCTTTATTTCAATATATTACTGAAGCACTATTAAAAAATATTGAGCACTATGATCTGATGAGAAGGGTCAAATATAACATACTCTACTTTAGGAATATAGAATTATTTTCCCATTATGCACGAATCCACTTAAGTTCTTATCCATGGTGAAAACTTTAAACAAAAATAATGAAAAAGTTTGTAGAAAAGTTCAGATAAAAAAAAAAAGGTTACCATGTCTTTTGGAACTCTTGCCAGTGCAACCAACGATGCATTGAAAGCCATTAACAAAAAATCTTCGGAAACCTTCAACGAAAAAAATGTATTTAAAAAATCGAACAATGTATAGCCTGTACCAAACCCTACTCTCGTCAGCTACATAAGGCTTTATTTAGTGTAAGAACAAACAAAGTATCCAGTATTTAAGAGGTCAGCCAACAGCTAGGTAATTTTTTTTCCCAAAGTTGGTTAAATATATTGGGTTTGTTACGTTCAAAAAGCTTCTATTTTATTGCATGAAAATATCACGGAAAATATCATGAAAATTTCGCCGTTTGGCGGTCGAGTTCGAAAAACTGCGAAATTAAAATGCCGCGAAAAATATATTTGCCGCTCACCCGCGAAATTAAAATGCCGCGAAATTTGAGAAATTTATCGGAAAAATGCAATTAAAAACACAGTAAAATACACTTTTTCTATTGGGTACCGCGAAATGCAATTTTTGGCAAAAACTCGCGAAATTAAAATGCCCGCGAAATGTTCATGCCGCGAAATCTTCTTGTAATATAGTACGTCGAGTGCAAGAAAAGAAAGTCAAATCAATCCTCAACCATTGTTATCAGTCCCCAGATCTTTGGACTGACGAACACAAGGAAATCGTCTATAAGTTGCAAACGCACAAACGGTAAGATTTTCCGTAAAATTTTCCAGAAAATCCGCCTGCTGTGCAGGTTTGGTACAGGCTAGACCAGAAAACTCTCATTATAAAAGTTATAATTAAAAACAACGTTACACCTTGCTAAACGTTTCGGTGTTTACTTCACCCTGATTACTAACAATAATGAATTTCAAAATTAACATTAAGTTGTTTTCATAAAACTGAGTAATTTCGGTAATGATTACACAGCAATTATTAAAACCAATTTGTTAAGTTAAGAGACAATATGTCGAGTCAGCAGTGCAAAACAGGAATGGGCTTTTCCAGAAAAATCCATATATCCCCTGTTGAGGATGTCGATTTTTCTTAACACCAATCCCCTGGATATCGGTGCCGAAAATTTCGAACCCCCCTGAATATCATTGGTCTTCAGATTCTTACCCCCTGAGTATCCTAGGATATTAAAAATTTCGGATCCCCCTATATCCTCAACAGGATACATACATACGGACTTTTTCTGGAAAGGGGCCCATTAGGATTGGGAGTAATAAAATGTGAGAATAACGTTTAATTAGGGTTGGTAAAGGATTTTTAAATTTACATACTGATGTGTAAAATACGCCTTACGTCTTGGTGCATAATGTGTAATGCAATGTTGCTGGCTTTGATGACATAAGGTTTTATAGTGGACAAGTATGGAGGAATCCAATCCTGGTCAATGTCAGCTGGATGATGGTAAAGTTGACTGAAATATCTTGTGATTGATTTGTTTCGCATGGAGATTCCTTTGCTGTAGAAACGAGAGAGAATGAGCTAACAGAGTGTGGCTTGGTTATGAAAACATCCACCAGTAGATATACAGTTTAACTTTAATGTAATTCGAACTCCTATAATTCGAAAACTCATTTAATTCGAACAAAATGTTCTGGTCCCCTGGGATTTCAAATTACACGAGTTTAACTGTAACTAAGCATGATCTATGGTGAGGTATTTAAAAATCAGTTTCTTTCGTACAGTATTTTCAGTGTCGATAAAATGAGGTCCGTAAAATGTTGTAATGTTCGTTGAGATGGCGTTGTTCGAACGTCAAAACGACGTCTTGTGCTTACTTAAAATATTGCAGTTAATGAAGAAAAGCCCGTAAAAATATCCTTTATCTTGTAGCCTACCGTGATAAAATGATAAAAATTTCCCAGAAAAGTAAGTATTCTAAAGCCGGTCTACCTACAGAAACAACAAAAAGATTGGAAGATTTAGAAAGACACCCCCGTTCCTGTACTGAATTCAACATTTCTGAAAAACCATAATGATTGACATTGGTAGGTCTGTTTGAAAAATGGTTATTCCTTCCGACACTTAAAGTTTGTTGCAAAAAGATTGTCACTAAAAACAATTAATGTGTAGAAACCAGGATGAAACTAAACAAACAAAAAGCCTAAATAAGTGATACTGTCCTGGTTTCTATATAGAGCATTTTTTTACTTTTTAGTGTCGGACGGAAGCGACCATTTTTCAAACGTACCTTGGTCAAGGTCTTACTGTGGGCTGTTGGTTTGCTTGATCGCATCCAACATGATAAAATGACGTGCATGTGTCCGCTTATTGTAGCTAAATACAAACAAAGAAGCATTCATTTCGATCAGTAAAAATCCATATTCTACTGTTGAGGATGTCGATTTTTCTTAACAACCCCCTGGATATCCTAGCCTAGGATATTGAAAATTTTGAACCCCCACCCCCTGGATATCCTAGAATATTGAAAATTTCGGACCCCCTGGATATCCTATATCCCCAACAGGGGGGATACGGACTTTTTCTGGGAAAGCTCATTCTAGCATAGCAATAACACAATGACATCAAGCTCACTGCTCTAACAGTATAATAGAATGTTCACCATAACAGTTTAAAATATCCTTGTGGAAAGTAGGTAGCATAAGGGCAGCCAAAGGAGAGGGGGGATGTGCACTCCCCCAAATTGACCGACAGGTATACGTTCGACCCTTAAGCGGGTAGGGTTTTGAGGTTATTGAAATAGACAAAATGAAAATGGACTGTAAGGGTATACAATCAGGTTATATTCGATTTTTGGTACCTTGTAACCACTATTTTATAAATCCAGTACCCTCCTCCACCACATTGTACAGATCTTTTCATTTTGCTTTATTTTAGGACAGATTTTTAAAGAGTATTATAAGCATTAGCAACAACAGTAACATTTTTAATATAACCATAATAAATATAAATACCTTTTAGAATCGGTCACCCATCCAGGACATGTTTCAATAATTTCATCGTCCAAAAGAAATGGCAAGTTTCGTGATTCTTGGTCTGATTGTATTTGTACCACGTGACTCGGGTCAAGGATGCGCAACAAATCGTTTAACAGTGAAAGCCCAAGACCTTGATCAAAATCAAGATAAAATTTACTTCTTGGAAAAAGGTTTCTTCAAATTAACATCATGTTCATCATCATTTGACCGCAGTCGAGACAATGGATTCGAATCGCGGTCACGCATGACAGTTACGATAATCGAGACCTGTGTCCGTGCTTACTACGTCAGTAAGTGTTATCGATCTTTGAGCCATGGGCCTGGTAGTTTCCACAACAAGACGTAAGATATAACCTCAGAACACGCACGAAGGCAATGTCCAGTAAATTGCGCCCGCTTTAGCTTTCAAAAGCAAAGATATACTTTAGAAATGGTAATGGACACTCCTCCATGAAAGTCACACACACCTGCTGCTAGTAAACCTTTACATCAATAGAAAGCTTCAGACGTCGTTCTTAACTTTTCTGAACTCGAACCTTAAAATGTTCTTAAATTAACTTAAAAAGAGCCATTCATGCTGTTTTGAAATATGACGTTATCGTACGCTTGTGTGTTGGCCTGTACATAGATTTTCGATTACAAGTTTTGTTTATACGAATTATGTACAAGCCGGCACAAACTAACGTCTAACGTCCTAAATAACCTTTTGAGTAACCCAGAAGGCTTTAAAATGTTCCAGGGTATTTTCTTAATATTTTGCTTTTTTAAAAGCTCTAACTTTAAGAGGATATTAACCCTTTAAGCTATAGCCGATATGGGCTGTACAGGAGGACGAAGCCCTCTATTTTCAATTGGAAATCTTGATTTTTGGCCTGAGTTGACGGAAATAAAATTCATTCAGTTGCAAAACAAAAGATTTTGACCTTGGAAAAAATTAACAAAAAAATACCTAAAAAAAGGGCTCGGCACGGAAAGCGTTAAGAAAAAAAGAGGAAGAAACGTAAACATACCTCGTACCCAGCCCTGCGTATTGATAACCAACGGCGTGTTTTGGTCACATTCGTTTAAATAAAAATGATGAAGTTCTTTCACAAGGTGGATATAATCGTTTGGTGTTTCTTTGGTTGAAATGTAGCCATAGAAGAATGCTCTAGAATTATACATTGATCAAAGACCTCAAATTAACGCTTTATGTACGCACGAAAAGAAAATAGTTTGACCGTGTAATGGACTTTTCCAGAAAAAGTCCGTATCCCCCCTGGGGGGTTCGAAATTTTCAACAGGGATATCCATGAGGGTTGTTGTTAAGAAAAAATCGACATCCTCAACAGTGGGAATATGGATTTTTCCGGAAAAGTCCAATTGTGAGGTGAGGTTTGCTAACCAAACACAAACATTTTACTTTCTATTGCAAAAAGGAATAACTAATAAATTTTTAGATATAATTCATCTTCCAATATTTGAGGCCAGGTCGTTTTTCAGTACCAAAGGCTCTAAAAATCGCTTGAATAAAAGAGACAAATTTCTCCAAACTCGACTACCGGGACAAACGAATATTACCGACAAAACGACTGAAACACATTCTCGACGGACTTGATTTACTGGTTCAAAAGCTGGAATAGTTCGAAAATGAGTTGTTTAGTTTTGACAAAAAAATGCGTGCTCCTAATTCAAGGGGAAAAAAGTGCTTTTTTAAAGAAAAATATTCCAAAATGGTTAGAAGAGTCAAGGCCGGTCCCCATTCATCGAGCAAAATTTGTCTTATAAAATTATGCAATAATTAACCACTATTCGCTTAGAAATAAAGGAAGCTATTCGAATGATCAACTTTTTCTTCCGATGACGTAATGTTTCCTAATGAATTTCGATTCGCTCAATGATTGGAGATCAGTCTCCGTGTACTTACTTAACTGGTTTTATTTGAACAGGTCCAAGTAGTGGTTGGTTGATGTTCACAAGAGATAATATTCCAGGAGGTGTGAACTCGGTTTGTCCACAATCACATTCCAAATAATAAACAGATTTATGTCTGTAACAAATACAACAAATATTTGAAGATTAGTAAATAACTTAAGTAAGAAAAGTTAATCGGGGAGGCGTAGTGTCGGTAGCCGCCGTACAGCGGTGGAATCTATCCCTCATTCGCTAGTCTAGACTACTGGGTGGATTTAGACTAGAAACAGAACGCCACACCTGCCGTCAGCTCCCAGTCACTTACCACCCCATTCAGTTTACATGTTTTGTGCTACTCTATGTTTTGGCCAACTAACTTAAATAAGTAACTTTAAATAACTCAAAGTGCCAACAATATGATATATTCTGCATAGAGACCAGTCTAGACATTCTAAGTCTAAAGTGTATTGAGTAGAACGCTGGTCAAAAATCGAAAATCTTTTATCTACACGGTTGAAATGGTTTGGATGCTTAGGCTAACAATAAGACGTTTAAAATGACCAGGTCAGAGGATTACTGGATGATTTCCAACAAACTAGCGTTGAGCGTTTAGATCTGCCGGCGTCCGCATCCCGCTGGGAAGAGCGTTGGCTATGGCGTTGGTCCAGAGCATGTGGACAATGAATTAGGAGCCCTTGACAGGCGAAAATTTCTAAAGGTACTTGACTTACTTGTTCAACAGACAGTTGATGGTATATCTTGAGAAACTCGATTTCCCAACGTCCTTTCCACCACAAAATAATATGGTACGTTGTTTGTCTGAAAAATAAACGAGAACCAAATTAATCAAAAAGGGGGATCATTCAGAGTAAGGATCAGGGCCAGAAAACACTTCCGTTCTCGAAGAAAATTGTAATTTCTTTTGGGATAAATCTTTCACAAATTGACTTTTCCGTGTTTTCCGGAATTTAATTTTGCAAATACACGGGTTTCCTATTAGCAAATAAACTCTGATTGGCTTAGACGTACACACGTGATTATATCATTGCGTAATACTCTGGACATTTTAAAAATAATATAATCACGTGTACATGTCTCAGCCAATCAGAGTTTATTTACATGCAATTTTCGTGACTTTTTTTACATGACTCTGCTAATAGGAGACCTGTGTATTACACCCAAATTACTTCCACGAAAATCTCTTCCCTAAAGGTATTTATAACATGTTTTTCTGGTATTTTTCACTAAGTTTGAAAACAAACACTTACATTTCTTCTGGTGAACTTGAAGAGATAATCATGTCTAAGCTTTAATGGAATTTAATTGACTAATTCAGCGTGTTTTATTGATTTTTGTGATTTTTTGATAATTTTTGTTAGATATTGTTTATAAAATGAATTATACTACAATTTTTGCAACTTTAAGTTTGAGGGTAAAATATCATCTATGGTAATTTTAGAACCTAAAATATTATACTGATCTCTAGATCAGGATAAATCAGATTGCTGAATCAGAAACTTTTCTCCTGATGAGTGAATATATTTAGGGTGAGCTCCTAAAGAATATGATAGTAATAAAAGTCATTATCTTTCGCCTGCAAAACATAAAATTGAAACTCTGCAGCTAAGTTTGATCCATCATAAACTCAATCTATCGATCATCAAAAACATTTCAACATCTTTTTAACTAATCAAGAAGTGACATCAAATACTGTCAATAATTGTTTTATTTTTTTTATTTGCTGGGCATTCACGCCCTCTGGGCTTCTTGTTTTTTCGAAGAGGGGTACAACAATTAAGCCAGGTAAACACGTATCCTGAGGAATGGTCCTCCACTAATATTTATGATGGCATATAACGTATATCATAGCACCGCTGTGCGTGGGGTTTTCTTTTACCAATTCAAAGTCGACGGTTACACAATTCGAATTTTTGAAAAACAAAACAAAAAAACACTTTACCTCTTACTGGGGAATTCATAATCTGCTCATCGACAATATTCTTCCATTTTTCAGTTTTCAATACAGACACATCAAAAGGTTCTGCGTGGAACTTTAAAAAAAAAAAAAAATTAAAAAAATAATTTGGACCTGGTGTAAGAGGAGAGTCGGGATCTTTTTGTTTAACTTTTATTAAAGAGTGAGAAAGCCCAACAAAAAGCTTCAAAACAAAATTCACCCAACTTTTTCCCAGTATTTCATGCAAAGATATGACGCCATGTTTTTCAAGCACCATAACACAGTATCAAAATTGAAGAGCATTTTCAAATCTTAAAAGGACTTTAAATGAGGTGGACACCCTACAGTACAGGTGCACTTTCAACTCGTGTAGTTGGATATGTTTATCTCTATTAACTCTACATCAGCTTGAGTTTGAGTGTCCATCGATATCCTTAATAAAGATTCACAACTGCAAGTTGCGCTACATGCAATATATTTTTCTTTATAATCTTGTGAACATGACCATGCAAAATCTTGTGAACATGACCATGCAAAGTTTGTCTCAAAAATCTTGGGCTAAGGGAACTTGTAGCTCTTAGAAGCTGACTATATCTGTTTTTTTTCTCTTAAATCTTTGTATCTAAATCATTTTCTCTCCGTTTCTTAAAAATTACCAAAATTAGGCTGACCAGATGTAGAATTTCATAAGCTTTCTGAAAATGTATACTTTTAATTGCCACCGTAGCGAGCGCAGCGAGCGTAGGTGGCCTTATAGTTTCGCGAGGAGTGAGAGGTTGGTAAAAAAATTTCGCTGTTTGTTTGTGTTTTTTTGTCACTTTTTGGTTTCCGTACGGTTTTTATTTGATAGTTTATACAGCCCGTTAGATTTATTGCGCAGATAAACTGTGAAAAGAAAGTGGAAAGAGACTGCTACCCAGATGATATGATATAAAAACAAAGAATCTGATTCTGACTGATTTGTCTATAATTTTCAAAATGATGATGCTGATTTGGTCAAGCCTTTTTCTAACATTCAGGGGGGATTTACAATATACCTATAGAGGCATTTTCATGGATTTGTGGCAGAGTTATGCACATAAAAACATTGATTTTGGTTGGTAAAATTGATAAT